>JACCGJ010021257.1:0-189890 GCA_013407085.1 Atriophallophorus winterbourni | reverse complement strand
CGTGGTCTGTATCTAAAACTTGCTTCGCCAAGGCTAAATCACGAATAAGAGATTGATATTCCCTCGCAACCTGAGGATGTCTTTTGACACGACTTCGGTGTTTTTCGATTCTAGTATGAAGTTCTATGGAAGTCTGCCCCATGTAAAGACCAGAACAGTCCTTACATTTAATTCTTTAGATGTTGTTCGTAACACTTGATCAAGGTGTCTAATCCTTAAGATGTGCCGGCGCTTAATGAGAGTTTTCCCTTTCTTGTATGTTACCCGTATGGACGCCTTGTTCAAGATTCTACTGATCGCCATAGACGTGTCTTTGAGATATATATGCAACTGAAATCTGTCCTATTTTTCTCCGATTTTTCTGATTGATAATTTACCCTCAATTATTTTTGGATAAGCATGGTCTATGAGTTGTTGGCTCGCTTCACAGTGAGCTTGTTTCTTATGAAAAATGGAAAACGCTATGGACCCCGAAGACCTGTCTTGGATGTGAAACATGTCGAGCATGGATGTACATAACAAGCGCATGACGAGTTTATGCGGCACAGCGTTCCATATGACTAAAGGGTTCGATTCGGGAGAAACAATCTCTTCCGCTGCACTTAAAACGATAGCCAGAAACTGGGTCAACTGGCGGCAGTTGCACGTTAACCACGTGATCATCGTTCATCAACCGAAAGCTGTATCTGCTCTTCCCGAGCTTTAACACGACGCTTTACACAATGCCTCCAGCGTGATCGGGTAACAGCACGCTCTCCTTCAACTCGTATGGGACAATGTCAAGCGCTTTCAAATCTCTATTGCAAACGTTATTGTACCGTAAGTGTTGTCTGCACAACAATCGAATTCCAGGTTTCAAATCACCAGAGTGTAGATCTTTTAGAATATTAGCATTCTCTCTTCTGTACACATAACCAAGCCAACGTAGACTGAGCTGTCGTAGTGAGGTGAGCATGCTTTGTAGGCCAGCTTTAGAATGCGCTTCAGCACTGCTATTCAGTATAAAACATTCAATACACAAGCGCTGTATACCAGCAGTGCATGTCATTGACACTGCCAATTTTGCATTAATCCTAGAAACGGGTGTTAAATTTAGTAAGTTTTATTTTACGACTATCTATAACATTATTGTACGTCATTAGTAGATTTTTGTGAAATATCTATACTGAGAGTCAAATCAAACATATTTTTGCCATATTCTTCGCCAGGATTATCGCTTTTCACTTCGTGATTAACCCATTAGTGCAGTTTCATATTTCGTTATGCAATCGAAACTCGATAGTAATTTTGATGAAAATAAAATCGATAAAAACGATATATTTCACATTCAATCGACTAGGCATAGTACGTGTCGTTCGCCCTCATTCTGGTATTACCAACGCATGACGCACCCGTCGTTTTATTCAAAATTTAATCACATGACTTCGACAGCCCAGCTGACCACGTGATCAGTCGGTGAATCAGGTCCTCTTTAAAATTCCCAGTCGCTTAAAGTCGGTATGAAAGAAACAGGTACAGATTGTAAACCTTGTTCTAGTAGTGCTTACACTCCCGACAAAAAATCTAATTCATGAGGAAAATGCGTGGAAACTGAACGGCATTTCCGTACAAAGATTATCAACAAGTGTACATACAATAATTTGCAAATGGCATTAAATAATCCTAAATCACCGATTTCAGTTTGAAGAACACCTAGCAACTACCAAATTGTATAAATATTAGTCCAGTATCTATGCTTTTCCCAATGAACTGCGGTGAATGATTAAAGTTGACCTCAAACGAAGTTCGGTAGTAACCACTCCGATACAATCGGGATGACGTAATTTCAGACTGTAACACAAGTGTCCACGTTCACTGAAATCAGTTGACAATTGTTCTATAGATTATTGAGGGGGGATGATAAACTGTTCAAGAGGTTAGAAAACTTGACCGTAAATCACTTCAAAAAGGGGTTTGTTGTCATGGCGAATAAAAAACGAGCAACTGGTCAATTATGCTCTAACACTTGGAATTGGCAACAAAATAAACTCGATAAAATTCCCATTACACATTGCTCAATCATTATTTTCCGAAAATAAAAGATTTCATGTCGTGTTTTCTCATTGATTCCACGTGGTGAATCAAAGACTATTGAATGCCCATGTAATTATACTACAACTGCCTCTTATAACACGCATGTCTAATCTTCAAATAGAGCTGAAAATAATAGGTCTAAATATAATCCATACCCAGGGGACTTGAAGTGCCGCGTGGTTGCATTATTTTGAGCTCCTGATTATCAGGATATACTGTTGTTACCCTTACACGTACGTGGATATATTATACCTTGTTGGAGTCCCCTCGAAGTAAGCTTTCTGGATATACCACTCTCGTAGCGGTATTCGACAATACGAGCGAATTCGGATTTCTCGTGATTTTCCCTCGAAAAAGGGTTAACGTCATTGGAAAAATCTTATTCTTCGCCATCGACTGGTTATATTTCAAACATTGTGCGATCCACTACCGAAGCGTATGGCGGGATTCAATTCTGATTTTGCTCTTATTCGTGAACACCGCTTTTTGTCGTGCTCACGATATTCATCATCGATCGCTCGACAGAACTACTGCTTGTGCACACACCACTGAACAGTGCTGCTCACAACTCCGACCGGATGACCCCGAAAAAAAACAAAGCGCATTGGGTTGCATGCGTACGGTTTGCCAAAATGGCGATAAGTCCTAAGGCGAGGTCTGTCACGTGTTACTCTTGTTTGTTAAAAGTGCATGCAAAATGCGACAAGTCGCTGACCTAGGATTTGGTAGCGATTATTAATGGAGATATTTGTCCCAGTGATTATTATATTTGCGAGGTTTGCAAGGCCAAACCAACAGTAACATCCTCGGAGATGAATACCCTGAGTATGAAATTGAGACGCGTTTAAATGGACTGTAATCCAGCACATAAAATCTGAATCAACGTCATAAAGGCACCATCGTTGCCCGACTTAGAGGTTACTGCCAAAGAGCCGATAGAAAATCCATCATACTCGAAAAGGCTAACATTTTCACAGATAGTGATTAAAACGAGTAAGTGTTCGCCGTGATCCGTGACTCATCAACTTAACGGAAACGAGAAAGGACGAAGCAAAACCATTTCTAAAAAGACTGACACAAATTATAAACCAAAATCCGCGGGTATAAACCTTAGTGTTATATCAACCAACGTGATCGGGTCACGGGAATCGCTGTTCGAAGCTAAGCAAAAACATGACTTAGTAGAGTGGTATAAACTCTGTAGTCAAATGATACAGGCCGCAGTTACTCCCTCCCAAATAGTTCGGCTGAGCACGATCACAAACAGTGGAAATGACTAGCCGACACAATCGGTATTAAAAAGCCATACTTGTGGATACATTCAGGATACCGCTGTCTGCAAAATATAAGGGAAAAGTTCCTAGTCCTTTAAAGCTAACCGTCCTGACAACCGAAATGATCGATAGTATCGAACGTGAGTGGAAAGCTAATAGACGAAACTTCCACCAAATCGTAAAGTTGAGCTTGCCCAGGATAACAGCTGGAAGCAAGCAAACGGAGAGTACCGACCCACCAACGGCTAGAGATGCGGTTCAAACGAAATTTCATGCGATAGCTCCAAAAAACTTTAGCATTCCGACTCTAACCGACTCGGCCATTTATTAAAATTTCATGAGTTGAACACTATAAACTTTATAAGATGTTTATATACAAATGCGCAAAGCTTTTCGAACAAATTGGCGGAGTTAACAGAGATATGCTCGCACCACTCAACTGACATTATCACCATTACTGTAACATGGTGTTCTTCACAATTGATTGGAACTGAGATATCCATTCCAAATATGAATTTGATAAACCCTCGAGGAAGAATTGGTGGTGGTTTTGCGCTTTATTATCATAATCGCCTCTAGTGCCTTCCAATAGACAACGCAGAATTCAACATCCAATATACTATTTGGTGTTCTTTAGCGCTGATATCTGGTGCAGTTTGCATGATTAGTGTGGTCTACCTGTGTCCTTCATCTACGGAATCGTAAAACGTATGGTTGATCCAGGTGCTTCAGCGCTTGACTAACACTCAACATGCAATAATACTTACTATGAGTGATTTTAACCTGCTAACTCTTTATCTCAGGGACGATCACTCCCCACAAACGCTCGAACACCGATTTACAGAGGTACTAGATTCAGTCTCTATATCAACCAATGTTCTCGCTCCTCTTTCCATTATACATAAATGATTTAGCCACCCTCGTATAATCCAAAATGGTCCTGTTCGCGGATGATATGAAGAAAATCGATTCCGTGGATGAATGTGAGAAACTGTGGATGGATTTGGATAGCGTGTCAAATTGGTCGACCATGAATGATATGACAATCAACATACGGAAATGTAAGATGCTCAACCTTGGATATCTCGATTGGAAAATGGAAACTTGACATGGATTTTGTTGGAAAAATATCTTGGAATATGGATTAGTGGAAACTTGAAGAGATCGGGGCACAGCCAGAATATATATCATCAGGCTAACAGATTGCTAGGTATCATTCGAAGGATATTTGGAAGATTATCGCTGGAAACGTTGCCGAGGATAATGAACATCTACTTTCGAACAACGATGTAGTGTGCGGTATAAGTCATTGTTTTTTGATGCGAAAGATATTGCTCTCTTTGATAAAATCTATCACAGAACAACAAAGTTGGTGATGGTTATTTGCAATGTTCCGTACACCAAAAGTTTGCGACTTCTGGCTCCATGTGACTTTACCCAAAGGAGGATACTACGCGATATTATTCTGACCTATAGAATTGTCTACCGAAGGACATCCACTAAGACTCTTGCTTGATGTGTCTGATGGGAAAGTGACACGCGGACATATCTTATTCCTTTGAGTCCCAAATTCTCGTATTGATTGTAGGCACCATCTTTTATTATACTTGCCATATTTCTTAGGAATTTTCTACCACAACATGCGGTGAACTCTCCTTGCCTGGCGATGTTGATGTCGAAATTAGACTTATTAATGCAAAAGAACATCATTTCATATACACTATTTCTTTTATGTTATTATATTTTTCACATTTCCATTCATACCGTAATCCTGTGTTATTGTAAAGTATTAACGTTTCCGCCATAAATCTTGGAATCCCTGAATGCTTGAATCCTTAGCCTATGTTTAATTTGCTCAATAAATACAATAGATTCTCTAGATTCATAATCGAATCAGGCCATAATTTTTGGTTAGAATCCTTGTTTTGGTGTAGATAGTGCACGGAATACAATGTCCGATCAATACTTGACCACCACTCAAAGTTGCCATTTGATGTTAAAACCCTGGATTAAATCAATTCAAAACAACGCGTATAGATACATGAGCGAAGCTCATTCGATTTGGTGGCCTACAATGTCAGATAATTTTGCAGCAATGTTACCACAACCAACCAGAAAGTTTGAAGGCAACAATAAAAATAATGAGGGCCAGGAAGACGTAGCTAATACATACCCTATCATTCTATGGACTTCACGTAATGTAACGGGAATTGTTGTTGTTGTTGGCCTCATTCGGTCGATGTCGACCATGGATGTACATCACAAACGCATACATTTTTCATGCTCCACAGCTTTTCAAATGACTAGAACTAGAAAAACAATCCCTAACGGGGATGTGCTTAGATGTTTAACGGTCTCTCTCTCTGGGTAAGAATGTGGTATTCTGCTTCCGCTACTTTGTTTTGTTCTCTCGTCTGGAACTTAAGATGCAGCATTTTAAAGTAGAAATCCGAATCCCACAACAATAATGTACCACAAACTGATTAAAAATCAAATCTATTTGTCAACATTGCATCGGTTTTCGGACAAAATTGACCGTAAAGTTATTGGAGTGCATATCCCGAACAACTAATCCCGCATACATCTTGTAACTTAATGAGGGGCGCAATATAATTAAGCTGATCAGTTCTCCGTAGCTCTTATCTTTAAGAAGCAATATTTTACGCGATCATAATGTTCACATTGTTGTACAAAACTTACACACAACTTACGATGATGTCTATTCAAATCTGCTGAATCGTTGCATTGTCTAGAGGGTCTCGATGGTGTTTCATTTTTCGGAAAAATTTAGGAATTCGTTTGAACCGAATTGCTCGAGGTATTTTCGTAATCTCTCTTGTGAAGTACATACGATCGTGAATTCATCAACATGTACTTCATCGGCAACACAATTTTGTCCGATTGTTCACTGGATCATTTTTATATATTTGAGGCCAGTCATGGAATAGGCTGTATGTAATGGGGCTCTGCAGCTAATGAAGTACATCAACGTAATACAGCGAATCTCTCCTCGGCCAATGAAGCTAATCATTGGCATGTAAAACAAGCTGCCGAATTACAGGAGAGCATATCCTAATGTAAAATGTATTCAATACACAAACTAACCGCTTCGTGGGTATGCACAGAGGACTTGGTTCTGTGGGTGTAACAATCTTCGATAAAATTTATCACAGAGCGAAAATGTTCTTAAATGTTCTTCGTAATGTGAATGATTGTGAGGACTGGGTCTAGGTCACTTTATCGAAAGGAGATTACGAGGTGATATTAATCATACCTATAAAATTGTGTCTATCGAAGGAAGCCAACTAAGACACAGGCTTCAAAAGAGTGATGAAAATGTGTCACACGGGCATACACTGTCGTACTGCTTCCCAAGATCATGTACTGATTGCCAGCGACATTCCTTTGCTGTGCGTGCAATTTCTTGTGGAATTCACCAACTCAACGTGTGGTAAACTCTTTTTACACTGCGATTTTTAATGCTAAAATGGATCTACACGTGCAAAATTAGGTATTTCGTTAACTGTACTTTAGATATACAAGTTATATCCTAATATGCTTGCATTTTCATTCGTACCGTAACCCTGTGATTTTCGAAAACGCCTGGTTTTTAACTATCAATCTATGACTCCCATCCACACGCTTTTCACACTCTAAATTCTCGTACCCAAGATGCACTGGTGATGCCTCGTTCCCTCCTATATTGTAGAATATATTGCTATTCTGTTTGTGTCTGTTTTCTGTAGAATACTTTACGTTCGAACATTGCCTACATAAATAGCTTACATGGAGGTAAGTCTAAATTGTGCGATGTTCATAGAATCATTTCTATTGTTACACCGCGCTATTGTTCTTGTAAATGGAAGACATTTTCAATTCTAAAATTATTCAGTTAAAATATAATAGTATAAAAGGAATAGAGAATATCAAATGTAAGGCTCACGAAAGATGTTCTTTTGCATGTGTGCGTCCAATTTCGCTTTCAACATCGCCAGGCAAGGATATACCACCGCGCGTTGGGGTAGGGAATTCCAAAGAAATATAGCAAGTACGGCAAAAGATGGTGCCGATAATCAATACGTGAACTTGGGACTTAATGGGATAATGTATGACCGCGTGTCACTTTCCCATCACACACATCAAGCAAGTGTCTTAGTGGATGTCCTTCGGTAGGCACAATTCCATAGATCAAAATATTAGTGCGTAATATCCTTCTTTGGGTAAACTCACATAGACCCAGACGTCGCAATCTTTCGGTATACGGAACATTGCGAAGACCCATCATCAACATTGTTGCTCTGTAATAGATTTTAACAAAGAGAGCAATATATTTTCGCAGCTAAAAATCCCAGACCTCATCCACATGCTCCATCGTACGTCGAAGGTAGACGTTCATTATCCTTGGTAACGTTACGAGCGATAATCTTCAAAATATTTTTCGAAAGATACCTAACAATCTGTTGTCCTGTCGATATATATTGTGGCAGTGAATCGTGCTCTTCAGTTTTCCACTAATCCATGCTCCAAGATTTTTTCCAACGAGCTCCATGCCAAGTTTTCAGTTCCCAATCGATATATCCATGTAACATTCTCGCAAAGGCTGAGCATCTTACATTTCCGTATGTTGAATCTCGTATCGTTCATGGTCGCCCAATTTGACACGTTATCGAAATCCTTTTGCAGTTTCTTACAATCATTGGCAGAACTGACTGGCGACCAAATTTTTATATCATCCACGAACAGGACCAATTTGGATGATATGGGGGGTACATCGTTTATTTATAATATAAAGAGGAGCGGACCTAGCACGAATCATGTGGAACTCCGCTGGTGGTTTAAACTTTTGTGATAGTACTCCGTTTACGCTAACTCGTGCGTGATCATCTGATAGTTAGTCGCACATATTCCTAAACGTATCAGCTTTTGAAGAAGCAAATGGTGATTGACTCTCTCGAAAGCTTTTGAAATGTGTATGTGACATACGTCAATTCAAGTACATCTATCCAAACATCTATTCGAAATATGAACGCAATCTACTTGGGAAACGGTTAATCACAACGAGATCCTTTTGCTGATGCAAAAACGATGGATTCTAACTGAAACCAATTCAAGGGATTATTACACGTCTAAACATCGGGCAAACTCATATGGTAGGAGGCTACACGTGCGTATCTCTATAAAGCTCAAATTTCCATGAGCATTACCCTTTTGAACGGATGTTTCCCTACATTGCTCGGTTTCGATTCAATTAAATTTCAATGGTCTAAAAGCATATGGCCTTTCAGAAAGCCATATAATAATATGGGAGCTACGAATAATATAGCAAGCAAAAACGAGATTCGGTTGCGTACTGACCAGCTGAAGAATCAGGTAAAAATTCAAAGCGCAGAAATTGCTTTCGTTTGCAAATGGGGTCACATATGTAGATCGATGGGGTCTGGATGTACAATTTTCTTCGTTTCACGGATTAAGGACCGAAGTCATCAAGATTTCTCTTAAACACTATTGATTTGATAATTTCACAACATGCTCAGGTAGATTATTCCACGTAAAAATGTCGTCTAGGGTTGAGCCGTGGGTGAGGGGCAGTCTGAGGCAATGTGTGAGTTCTTGTCTTATGCGAGCCAGTTTATTAAATAAGAAGTGTAAAGGTTGATTTGCGTTAGGCAAAATATATTATCCAAAATCAAATCTCCTCGATGGTGCATTCTTTGCAGCGTCGCAACATCTTTTTGCATCATCACGATTGAACTGCATATTTCATCATGAATCTCACGTAAGTGTTTTTATTATAATTAATGAGCAGTAAATTTTAGTCAATTAACTATCAGAGTTGCATTTTGATTTTTAGCACTCGTTGGGCGTATACATTTGCCGGAGGTATTCTGTAAATAGTTTGCGTGTAACTATATAGACACCAAAACTTGGTGTTTCGTGTGCATCTCCTTTAGAATTCAATTAAATCCACGTCTTTGTTAAAAACTTTAGGTGTGACCAAACTTGATGTTTACAGCTTTCATGGACAACGAGTTAGTTTATTTAAGAAGTGGGATAAGGCAGACAGGGAAAAGAATTCCATTTTCTCGTAAAGTGTAATCCGCAGACGTTTACCGTTTTGTCAAGCAAATTGATTTACAATATTTAGCGCTCCCTTTTAAATTGTAAATGGTTATCAACATACCTGATGATTCGTTAAGTGGCATGGAGGATATTTTCCTGTAAAGCGATCGTATGCGGATGAGGTTGAACTCAGCGAGGACGGCCGTCATTCGGTGGACAATGTAAGTGGTAATTAATCTAACGAACATGACTTGCGGTAAGCTGATATGATGATCATTAACTATGATAGACCTAAAATTACTTAATGCGTGACCCGATGTCAATTCATCTTTATGTCGAACAACAATTCACCTCAATTGCATGATCCGACAATTCTTAAAACTTACGAATGTTTCCACTTTTTTCTGTCACCCGTAGTCTGACGAAGCTTCAGTGTCAGACCATAAATATCCAACAATATTTTGTCATTACTATCAAATTTACCAACCACTTTATCATTTTAATAAATCCTGGGTACAATTAGTTACCCTATTGTAATTGTTTGTCGATTATAAGTATATTTAGTCCCGATCTGTGACAAACTATTTTCATGCACCTAGGCCACAGATACCAGTGTGTTCCATGAGACAGTATGATCATCCGAATTTGCATTTCATTCTGTCTCGCAATGTAGACAATCTTATGACTAAAGAATCGATTTCGCCTCAGTCTCTTGGTCCAGGCATAATACGATGTGCGCAATCTTATATCGAAAATCAATTAAAAATATTCGATCGTTTCCTACGGTTCACTCATCCGTCTAAACTGATACTCAATTCAAACACGCACCGAACAGCGTTAACCCCACCCCGGGCCAGAGTGCGCGTGGATCAATTAACCACCCATACTGGCACGCTGTCAAAACCGAGAGGGGGGGGTGATTTTATGCCGGGCTCCATTTTGACCGACTGACTTACAAAACATCTCATCATATTCAGCCGTGATTGGTCAAATTCAAATGGTGACGAGCCGTTCAAAGAACTAGGCTAATCTCGGAACGATAAATAATCGTGCAAAAGTAGCGAAACACAGACAGCTGTTTCAAACCGTGCGAAGCTATCAGCTGATTCCTTTTGAAAATTTTACCGAGTTATTTTAGCGTCCGAAATTTGAATTGCACAAATGGACTCGACTACGCTTTGGTCTGGACCGAGAAGACATAGCTACAGCCCTACTATTGGCTCGACCAATGTACATTCACAGAACGGTGTCGTGGTTAATTCGGCATTTTCAAGCGGTAAGTCATTCACCGGTGGTGAACATACCACTTTATACTAACTGATATTTTACGCAAAATTTACATGTTTAGAAAAAAATGGGCAAGATATCATTCACTTAGCACCAAACCGTGAAAGAACAATATTTTTAATTTGACATTCCTAAGAAACATGTCATAAACGACGAATCTAAACATTTTGATGTCTATGGAAAATGCTAACACTCTATTCTCATGACACTGCAACAGCGTAATACCCATTTGAATGCTGAGTTTATACAAATGGTTACCAGAACTATTACCGACCCTGGACTTTGTACTAAGTGCAAAATTGAAAACCCAATTGCTTCGAGTTTAATAATTGACACGCACAGATATCATGAGGAATGGTTCAAGTCAATGATTCAAAAATTCCTTGGCGAAATGTTTTAGTTGACCGTTGAGTTAATTTGTTAAATATTTTCTAGAATATATTGGTTCGTTCCTTTAATATATTTTTATAAAATGTTGCGAAGCATGCAACATCAATTAAGCAGCCGCTTTATGTATTAACATACTAATTCGATTGTCAGAATAATGAGGGAATAAGGGATCTACATATGTGACTTTTCGAAGTGGCAAATTATGTAAGGTTTTGTCGTCATTTTATTCAGTTGGCTTGAACAGAACGAAATTCCAATTAGCTGAAGTGTAGTGAGATGGTAGAATGGATAGATGGTATTGAGAAATATCTGCTAAGAGATTTTGGATCGCTTCCAGGCATGATCAACATTGCACGAAAGGTAATATGAGTTTAACTAACCTTCAAATGTATACCATTTGTAGATTTGTAATCAAATGTTAATGTATATTAGGTATTGTATTACACGAAAACTCTGAAACGTCGACAAGTGCGATTATCTTGGCGAATGCTGTGTGGAAACTTAAAGTGGTATATAATTTGTTAATTTAGTCTCTTATAAACCGGTATCCATCAAGGTTGGTTAATGAACAAATTGGTAATTTTTTCGGTTAGCTAATATCGAAATAAAACAAAGAATGTGCGGTCTGCCTAATAGTTTCTCAACATTTCCTCACCTTTCTTGACCTTCGCGTCTAGACAGTGTAAGGATATTGATATGACCGTTACTCACAAACGAGCTTCGAAATCGCGTTTGGTTGTGGAAACTATTTTGTCGGTAGATTCCGCCAGTAAATGATGGCTTATCTGCATAAGAATATTAGAGATATAAATACATTTGGATATCTGAAATGACATCATGGTTTCCGAGAGCGTGGAGCATTAGCCAAATCCCAATTCATCTAAGGCTTAAAATGAAGTCGCAAAGACAAATGCTTAGCTGGTCAATTCCCTGTGGTTGGGTAGTGACCGTTATCAGTATACGTCCAAACGAACCTTTAAAAGGAGTAAAATGCACAGTCCTATTTTCCACTTATCAAAAATCTACAGAGTTAATAAAAACCCTGCAATAATGATTTCCATATGAACTCGATCGTGAACATTTCAACTGAATGGAAAATGCGACATTGATGTTACGACACAAAACTTAACTGGTAAACAATTATGCGAGCCAGAAATGCTAATTTCGTTTTTTGCCATTGATGTACCCTTCATGGATAATGCACTCTGGAGTAAGTCATCCACGAGGCAAGTGCAGTCGAATGCACTCCACCTTCCTGGCGCGTGCTATACTGGCACGTACGCAGTATAGTATGCGGTACAATCGCTGGCGTCAATTGTCCATCATATCGATCGATCTTCGTGCTGAGTGCAAATATTTGAGACTAAAACAATTCTACGATGATACGTATACCGAACAATCATTAATGATACACTGTAGACAAGTTTAAAAAATAAGCACATGGAACCGCTGTACCAACCCAGTCGTGCGTAATCATTTTTATGCGTTCTATATCATTTCAGGTGAATTACAACGCTCAAATTCTGCTGCGACGCAACTTACAACGAAAAACGCAAAAATGTTAAATCTCCGACCATGTGTCGCAGGCACACAAACGGTACAACATCAGCTCGCAAAACATGCTATTGCACCTTTGCTTGTAAATATGGATAACGAGAGCGGTAGTTTTACAGACGTGACTCAAGACTCAAGTGGTTTCGGATCCTTCGCGAACACAGAGGCTTACATTGATAGTTCGGCAGGAAAGTTAGATGACGAACCACAAGTCCATCGGAACAACTCGGAGAAACAATCATCGAAGAACGATACTGATGACCTATCGTCAAAAACGGGTGATCTTGACGGAACGAATAACTGTCCCGGTGATGAATGTGACTTTTCTGAACGCAAAAATACGGAAAAAATAACCAGCATTTCGGAAATGTCCCCGAATCGAGGCTACGATAACAGAAACGATTCTCGTTTGAACGAGAGCGAGTTTGTTATCAACGATGTGAATTCTGCGTTTCATTTAGTATCCGGCAGACAGTCTCGAATGCTTGAAGAAAATTTAGCATCAGTTGCTCGCTACGTCGAAGAATTGACCGGTTGTACTGGGACGAACGTTGCAACAAGAGGCAACATAAATTCCGAAACCCCAACAGTTTCTCAGGTTGCAGCTACCTCATCAACTGCCGGGAATAGTCATGGAAATTCACAATATTCAACGAATCGTGCTCAACTTCAGTATTTGAATGAACAATTGAACATGACCAGGATGCACAATTTCGCCGAAAAAGGTGGGAATGACTAAGCAGTTTATCATTTATTATACTTCGTGAACTTCTGAAGTAGCTAAATTAACCTACTATTTAATGCTTAATTCAGTTTCTACTCAAATTCTCTATTGGATTAACTGGCGAGAAAAATAAAGTTAAAACCGAGTAAGCAAAATACGTTGGGTGCTAAGAAAGAATATGTTTAAGTATTGATGACAAACATCAATAGCCTCCGATATTATTTTGCTACAGATGACTTAGAATAGAAAACAAACATGAAACCTGGGTAGTTTCGTGTTTGTCGTTATTTAGTGAGATTAATAACGTTATACTAATTTTATGCAGAGCGGAAAATTAACTGACTTAAATAAGGTTTCGGGTTCAGAAAGCAAAAATAAATAAATAATAAAATTAACTTAAGATGACATTTT
Source organism: Atriophallophorus winterbourni (assembly GCA_013407085.1). NCBI lineage: Eukaryota > Metazoa > Platyhelminthes > Trematoda > Plagiorchiida > Microphallidae > Atriophallophorus > Atriophallophorus winterbourni. Next base: position 176,117 of record JACCGJ010021257.1, on the reverse strand, counting down.
AACTGTTTGGTGCTTCACACAACATGTATTTCAATTCTACTACAATATTACTCAAATAGCCTCATCGTTTGCTCTTAAATTGCAGCTAAACAAGGAGAGCTTGTCGAGCAAGACCAAATTTTACGCCTGCTTGCTAACCAGTTTCCTGATTTGGTGGTGCCTTCCAATAGTGTTTTTGAAAATTCTAACACAGATTCGGCCAACTGGACAGTTAGTCCTTCAACGGCGTCACTCTCTAAATTGTCGGCGGAAGCTTTGCAAAGAAGACATTCAATGCAATCTTACTACACTGATTCATTGAATTCATCCTATAGTTACGATTCGTTCAACAACTCAAATCTATCTAGTGGCAAGAGTCAGATGGGGGAACTTGAACCTCGCCGGGGAACGCTTGTCGATCAAATCGCTTTAGAACGCAGAGCACAAATGGAGTTACTAGCAAACAGATCGGATGCCGTACAACATAATTGTACATCACCATTGATGAACAATGTAGCTACTATTTCGCGGAGAAATGTGACAGATTACAATTTAGGCCCAAGAGCATCCGACAACTCTTATCCACAAGAAACGTTAAATGCACTGGCCAACCTTATCAACATCAGTCAATTGGAAAACAATAGTCAGCTACCAATATTGCAAACATTGCCTCAAAATAGAACGAATGTGCTCACTTCTCTTTTGGCAAGCTTACAAGAACGCAAACCCAATATGTGTTCCACACCCGCGAGAGAATTACCAAGACCATTTATGAGATCATTCAGTGATAATCAAGAAATAGACCGCGGGTCTATCAATGTGCATCAAACATCCAGTTCAAGCTTGAACGAAGAATTGTTGAAACTAGCTGCACCATACCAGCGTCTATTGGGAACATTGGAAAATGATATCGATCACGCAGCAAATGTATATCGAAACTCAGCTAGTAAGTTCATATGCTTATGGCATCCTGTTAAAACCACTAAAATTTGAAATATTAGTCTATCATGGGAGAGAATTGAATAAGCATTATTTTAAAATCAACGAAATTGTTTTTGAAGAAAATCTTATGAAACAATGTTTCTGAACTATGTGTTTCCTGGACGTGGTGATGAACGTAGTTTGTAAAAAACATCAACTACACAGAAGTTTTCGAAATTAAGGAGCGGAGCCGACTATTCGTAACCAGCATGTAAAATAATCAAACTTCAACGCTACTGGATATTGTTAGTAGTTGAATATTTCAAAATGTCATCATCAATCGTTTATATTCATAACGAGTGACATCCAATCCGTTTATAATTTCGCTAAATAATATTTTTACATTTATTTTTTAATTTGCAAAGCCCAAAGATTATATTTCCTTCCATCCAGGTACAATTGCTCAAAAAAGCGAGGCTGCTTATCACTGGTCTGGAAGACTTCCAGTTCGCGTATATCGCTCGATGACCTTTTCGCGAAAAGTATTCCTTGGAGGTGTTCCCTGGGACAGCACAAGTGACGATCTGATTATGGCATTCTCGCGCTTCGGGAATGTGACCGTTTCGTGGCCACAACAGGATGGCCACAGTCCTACTGCTATCCGTGGTCGTGTGTCCACTCCGAAAGGTATTATTATGCTTTATCTATTTATTATTTATTTATGCGAACAGTAGTTGAATAATGTAATTCGATGGTCATTTTATAATGCAATGCGAAAATCAAAAATGAATTCTCGCCTTAATGTTCTGGACAAAATATATACTACTAAGTAAGGTTGCTCCAAACGTCGAAATATTGCTATCCTCCGTTCGCTTTCAGTAATTCAAAGTATTTTTCATGTTTTCGATTGCCGTTGGAACCCGATGGGTTGTTAATTAGCATCTTTGTACGACGAATATGAACCGAAGATTAGACCAGTCCTTCTAAATACATGTCTTTCGATTGTCACTTTAGTGTCGCGAACTCACAATGTTTACTTTTAGAAAAGTATAGTACAGACTCAGTAGAAGCTCAAATTACCATGGTATATCGTTGATTATTGAACATTTACAATTTTGGGGTTAAAAAAGCGTTATGTTAATTCAAAAATTAAGAAAACTTTGCGTATCTTTTCAACTAAGCCGTTGATTCATCTAACATATTCTGTCTCAACTATTTTAAGCAGAAGTTTTATCTAACCCAATCACTTGAAATCATCAATACAAAACGATTCATTTTTTAATGATTTTTTCCAGGTTATTGCTATTTGATTTTCGATCACGAATCATCGGTCAACGAATTGTTAGCTGCTTGTTATAGGGATCCAAACACTGGAGGTGACTATTACAAAATTTCCAGTACGAAATTCAAGGCAAAGGACGTACAAGTAAGTAATATTTGCTAAAAATTATTGCCACTTTGAAGCTGATAAAACGGAGATTATATTAGGATAACATTATCTAATTTGTGACTGTTATTTGTCCAATGGATGAGTTGGCCAAAGTACCATTTGAATTGTAGGACATAATACTCATCTACCAATACCTTTTTCAGCTTTTACTAAATCAGGAAAAATGATATCCAGAGCTTATGACAGCACGAATGCAATTTTATTACTGTTTGGGCATCTGAATATAGTTTATGATAGGATGCTGATGGTAACTTATGACAGGGCTTCGATTTTAAGATTGTATTTATGATTACTCAAGCATATATTTTCTGATATCTATTTTATTTTCAGATTATTCCTTGGGTAATCAGTGATAGCCAGTACACCAAATCCGGTCCGTACAGACCAGATTCTAAACGAACAGTATTTATCGGGGCATTGCATGGAATGATCACCGCCGAAGCTCTTGTCACCATTATGAATGATCTTTTTGGTAACGTTGTTTTTGCTGCGCTCGACACGGACAAGTATAAATATCCGATCGGTAAGTGAACTGAAACAGCGAAAATTTTCGATGAATCAATTGAATTATCAACTTTGATACTAATTGATTTACCGAATGAGGAGATAAAATGTAGGATAAAGGATGTTTACCTAATCTAGGTCAGCGAAAACCCATGCTGAAAGCTTTTGTTTATTTGGGTTATAAACAGTGTGGATATAAAATTTAATGTATTCTTATCTGCACTCGTTCAAAGTATTTAACACATCATAATAAATGCGTATGTATATATTGTGCCTGTCCTATAGAATGTAAAAGCTTAGTATTATGCAATGATTTGCTAGAAGAATGAATGGAACGAAGAAGTCGAACATCAGCCGCATGTGCGGTAAAAAGAACTGTGTAGGTGAGATGTGAACACGGTCGATATCGTTCAAAGATTTTCTTTGGAGTCACAGTGAAACAGTTAGCTTCTAGCCGAGGAATAGCTGGAGCTGAGATTATCAGCTTAATTGAAGAATAACTAGTCGAACTGCGCTATTCACTAGTAATACATATCGGTTTAATTGCTCTCAAAGAATATTTAACCCTTGAACCGTACTTTGTAGACACATGACATGCTTGAGATGGCAAACATCCATTTATCAGTGCCTTGTTTAAAAGTGGTTAGGCTATCAAAATTATCAACGTTCAATTTTCTAACAAATTTTAGAATTTGATCGGTTTACAACGAGTTCTAGTTTGATTGAATTTTCCAATCGATAATAATATTATCTGATTGATTGAAGCAATGTCGAATGAGTTGAACTCGATAAATTACAGTTCAAGAATGAACGGTGAATAAATGTTTGCACTTTGTTTCGAACGCATTTATTGATTATTGATGCATAGATGAATAATCAATCATATTGACAAGGCTTAGTGATGATCGCTGTTATGACTTACTGGATTATATGCTTGGTATATTTCAGTATTGCAACAAGAATAACTGATTCATCATTCTTCCTTCCTTTCAGGATCTGGTCGAGTGGCGTTCTCAAGCCACAAAAGCTATATGAGGGCAGTTACTGCAAATTTCGTTGATGTTCGCACATCAAAATTTGTCAAGACCATTCAAATCGATCCATACCTAGAAGATTCCTTGTGCAACTATTGTTCAAGCAGTCCAGGAATATATTTTTGCCGAGCTTTCGAATGCTTCCGTTATTTTTGCCCAGCCTGTTGGCAACTCTGGCATAATAACACCGAAACTTTGTTCACGCACAAACCACTGCGTCGTACTTTCAAACCCGTCACCGACCGAACTTGGTCAATGCTGTCTAAATTCTAGTGAAATGACTATTTTCTTTTTTGGATGGGGGCTCTGAAAGCGATCAATGCTTACCCCCTCCGCTTTTACAATGATGTTGGTTGTATACTTTTCTATGTTCTAACTTCTGTCATGTTTCTATGCGCAAATTTTAGCTGGACCTTTATTTCGTGCTCCACATTTTGACCACCAGCTGTTTGGTAAATTTGAACACCACTCAAAGCGATTATGGTTTCGAGCGATCGTTTCTTTCTCTGCATGATCCTGATAAAAGTGGAGTATGGCGGTTCCACTTTTCTTTTTTACAAACGTATTCTGTTTTTGATTCTGATTTTTCTGCTTGTTAACCAATTTTTATGAAGCGATTGCTTTGATTGTCCGGTCTTCAATGTCGGTTTGATTGCGAATGTTGATTGTTAATAAACGATTGGAGATAAATAAAATAATACTTTTATCTGATTGGCTTTTCAAAGAACTAAATTGGGGAAAAACAAAAAAACACACAAACCCTGTGCTTAGAATGCGAAAACGTTTGTTAAGTGTACGCAAAAATATAAAAAAAACAATATCATTTGACGTTGCGAGTGGACCTGTTCAATATTATAAACGTCACACTATTCGTAGCTGAGTTACCGATCTTCGTGTTATTAAAATAGAATTTGTAGGACACTCAATATTACTGTTAGTTTACCAATCTTCGACTTCTTTTAGCTGACGGTGAATATTTCCTTGTGTAATAACGCCGGTTTCACGGCGTTCGTAGATGGGATTTCGACCTCATACGTCAGCGCTGCATTCAGATTTGAACACACGGCTAAAACGAGTCAAACCGCAGTCTTTTGCAATGGCGTGAGAGTGATCAAGGATAAAGAAGTCAACAGGAACGCGATTATTGACCTCACGTGAGATACCATTAGAGTTGGCTTAGATATATATCTCGGACCTTATTAATCAAGATAATTTACCACGCTCAGCACCAAGATATAGAAAATTTAGTATAAAAACCGAGAATATAGAGTCCAGACGACATTATCACGACTGCCGAAACATCCAGGCTTAGTCTAGAACGTGCTGTTGCGAATTCCTTTAAAAGCTGATGAATTTTCACATGCAAAATAGACATAAACTCGTCAAATAAATTTCATGGTGACGAAGCGTACACAATGTGTTTACCGAGTTAAAGAAAGCAAATTGCCAATTTTTGATACACACATTTACTGACAGTAATGAATTTCCGCAATTAGCACTGCCATTCACAATACACGTGGAACAAATCGAGCTCTTGAAACCGAAATTGCAATTGTGCGATCGGTGTCATCAGATTCCGGTGCTGTGCCGGAGACTGGTGTTCTGCCTGTCGTCCGAGAACTCATGGTTTACACTCTTCTCCCGTGAAATTCATAAACTAAATTCAACATTCTGTTGAGAAACTTATGTTTCATTCTTAATCTTAATACAAGCATGATAGGAATGTTTTAGAAGTCAGTTTTGAATACATTGAAGGCTAATCAAGAAATATTCAACTATTCCCTATTGATCGAGATGCCATTTTCTTGCCAAGACTTTCAACTTTTCTGTAGCTTCGGTGGGAATGCTTACCATCGTACTTTTCGCCACCAAACGTTGAAACAAAATTTTATAAATTTGTGAGCTATTCTCTTTTGAATAAGATTTACATGACATATCTTATCTGATCGTGGCTGTACGACGTAGCTACCTTTGATCATATTGTGCAAGTTGTTTAAGTCAACACAAAACATTTGAATACAATTTTCCCCGCGTTATTCTGCTTATTCCTCGTTTGCACTGGCTGCTTGTGAATCGGGTTCAACGGCCGAAGATTAATGGCTGACCAGTCATTTCAGATCTTCTGGAAGACCCTGATCACTTATACAGATTTCCGAATTTCTCAACTGGAGTTATTATTCCTGTGGTTGGTACCACAGAAACCTCAGAAATCGAAGCCTTCTGTAGGTCCGCGCTTTTACTTGATTTGTTTTCGGTTCCTATCTGCTACACCTTGTACAATTATTTTTAGGAATGCGAAAATACTGTTACTTTTCTTAAAATTGACAACACCTAAATTTGGGGATTTATTTTAGCAGATAGGAATTAGTATGCCTCATGCTTTTGTACAGCCATTCGATTTGCGAACAATGAACGTTATACCACGCAGCTTGATTCAAAGCAACTTAATGAGAGCCTGCTTGAACTGTGTATGCACTATACTTGCTGGCCGTATCGGTAGAGTAACTGCATTGAAAGAAAGTTTTCGTAGACTTGAAAGCTGCTCTGTTTGTGCATTTAGAAATATCTGCATTATTCCTTGGGAATTCACCATAATTTTTCTCAGTTACATTTTATTTCAATTAGAACGCCATGACCGTAGAAATCATACGCATGGAACCGGTTGTGGTTTTAAATTCGAATCTCGATGAAACCATGCGGTATGTGTTTTTAGGATTATTCCTGCTTACATTATGTTTCTACTCTGTGTCTACTCCTTTTCATCTCGTGAATTTTGTTGAGCTTACTGCCTTCCACATCATATAAATGTCTGAGTTCAGTTCCTTCCTAAAAGAGAGTTTGAAATTGTTACTGGTATTATAAGAAAGTGAACAGCAAAAACTTCAATCTTTGCCCACTAGACGAAACCTTATGAAAGTAATGTGTTGCTCACATCCCCGGCACTTACACACCACTACCGGTTTCTGACTGTTTGCCGTCATCGGGTGGAGACAGTAAGATTAGGTTCAGTGAGCCTTGAAACAGTGGATTAGTGGTAAACAAAGTTATACTTAAATGCCACTGTAACATACGGTTCGTAAAACGAACCACGATGTTCATTTCGTGAATTTTGTTGAGCTTACTGCTTTTCATATCATAAAAATTTCTGAGTTCCAAGATTTGCAAAACGCCGTTTTCTTCCTAAAAGCCAGTTTGAAACTGGTACTGGTATTATAAGAACGTGGACAGCAAGAGCTTAAATCTTTGCCCGCTATACGAAACCTTACCAAATTTATCGTTTTCTGTTAACCATATTAGATGTAAGCATCGACCCTATGCACCGTAGCTGTTTGTTGATCGAATCACAACTGTAACAAGAATTGATTGAAAGATAAACGTTGATATTTTAGTCATCCGAACTTAAGACAAACTTCAACCTCGTTCACTAGCTGATTCGTTAACAGTCAATGAAATTTTACAATCAAAAAATTGCTAGATCCGTTCAATATTTATTCAATGCGAAAACGGGTAGATCGGAGGCAATAATATCGAAAAATTAACCACAAAATTGTTAAGTAGAATACGAATCTGCCACTCAATCCTACTTAAAGTTCATTTCTATTTTAGGTTTCAGTTATTCATTGTTGGTGAGTGGATTGTGATGGAATTCGATCATCATTGAGCAGCCTTGATGAGTTATTATCTCCCGCAACGCGGATTTGAAAATGCATACGCTATTCTAAGCGCAGTGTTGTCTGATTGACTATCACTTACAAAATGGTTCGTTTCCACGTATTGATTTTGGCTGGAAGACAACCAGACGCCAACAGCTGGGTCGAAAATACATCTGTGCTGGTAGATGAAGCAAGGAAGTATTCGCTTGACCTTGAACGATTGATGATTTAATTGGGTGACTCAATTACCGGATAATCTCGATTGCTTCAAAAAAGCGAATTTCCTGTTTTATTTGCGAAACAGAAAATTAAAACCTGGCTTTGTGTTTCGTGTTGTGATATTTGTTCGGCATGGTCATTGTAATTGCAATCACAAAGCCTTTTTAAATTCCAACGTTGGGTTTCTGTTTCGTACTTTGGCATTTATGTATCCACATATGAACAAAATTCTGTGATTTTAATAAACGATCTTATTGCGTTTTACTCCAAGTCAGTTTACCATTCTTGGCTTATTCTGTGTTAGTTCCGCAATCGATTTTGCTAAATATTCACGGAATAAGATGCATTTCTGGTCGATCTGTCCCAAATTGTGACACTAATGTTTAAAATTATGCTGACAATTAGGACTGAATCAAACCCATCTTTCGAAATGTTCCGTTTTCAGGAAACTCAGCTGGCACTGGCAGTTTTAAAACTATGTCCAAAAGGTAAGGTCTTGGTAAGTCTACTGCATGAAGATAATTTCCGATAATTTTATTGTAAAAAGATGGTAAAATTGAAAGATTTATAGTTTTTCGGTAATCAAAAAATTAATATCTACTTATTTGTGTGCATTAAAAATTGCGTAAGCTTCAAAGCCATCATGGGTTATCACCACAATAACATTAGAATTACCTCAGCCCATTTCTAAATGATTTGAAATATTGGAAGCTTGTAAATAATTCCAATTGTGTAATCTCACATGATCATATCAGAGCGATTTTTACGTGTTGGATTGCGGCATAGTTAGCGCTATCACGGTAATTGTATTATTGATGTTCACATGAGCTTGAAATGAAAACACACGTTCGAAAATGACAAGCAGGATTTCCAAAGGTGGTTTCAGTGCTTACATTTTGCTGGATGCTCATTTGTCATTAGTACCTCGAATGCTAGGACATAACAAATTGTGTTTTATTTCGTGGTTAATTCACTGCAGTCTTTCAACAGTTTGATAACGAGTCTACTACTTCAATATATACGAATTTCATCGAAAATCTATTCACAACTAAGAAGTAATCATTACCATTATCATTGCGTAAATTGATCTCACGGTGTAGGTCAAAATGAGTCCACCAAGATAAGTATACGCCCGGGAGTAAAAGGTGGATAATTTGGTTAGAGAGAATTAATAAAATCTTAAATATGGAAAATTTGAAACACGATTTATAGTACATAGAAGACAAGGATCTTGCTTCACAAAAATCATGTTAATGTGCAGCGAAACGTGAGGATTAGGAAGCTTGAAGGCCAGTCGCCAATTAGGAAACGAGGATGAAATATCTGAGTAAAACTGGCAAAAAAGTTATCTAATAAGCGAAGCACGAATATCAAAGGAAAAGAAAGTAGGTTACAAAGTAACATCTGGTACTTAGATTAGAGACAGTCAGCGAAACTATGTGGATGCCATGGAATCAGCTAACGTATGAAGCGAGGGGAAATAGATGGCTGGAAATTCCAAATTACAGCCGCTATCTATCTATCTATCTATCTATCTATGTATCTATCTATCTATCTATCTATCTATCTATCTATCTATCTATCTATCTATCTATCTATCTATCTATCTATATCCAATCTATCTATCATCTTTCTATCTATCTAATTATCTATCTATCTATCTATATCGATATCCTATCTATCTATCTATCTTCTATCTATCTATCTATCTATCATCTATATTGTCCTATCTATCCATCTACCTATTTTTCATTTCTCCGTATTGATATTTTCATAATTATTGATTATATGATTATTTTATTAATAATATTTTCATTGTTGTTGAGTTGTTCCAGCCTTAATAAATAATGATTTTACTTAGTTTCATTTTATCATTGCTTTACCACAAGGTACTTAATTATTGACTATTTTAATTTGCCTAACAATTTCATACGTTATGTGTAATTCACTTAATATTTTGAAGTATACTCATATGCATCGTTTGAAACTGTATTTGGAAAATTCTTAATATCATTCATGAATAGTTGCACAACAGAAATGGTCTTTAATACAGTTACGCACATGATTTGAAAGATTTGACACCCTAATATATATCCGATTTAGTGAATCACCGTTTTACTTAACGTCTAAGCATATTGCATCTAGAAGATATCTAAGCCAGCTGAAATATTAATCTAAAAATCAAATCCTCTTACAAATTTATGTATAAAGGCAAATTTGGGTTAGCTCTCCCTATCCATAATGCAGAAAAATAATTTGAAGATAAATAATATTCGGCATTTTGTTGACAAATAATCAAATTTTATAAAGTAACAAGATGAATTTACTGGTGCGTATATGCTATGCTCGTTAACTGAGCGAGTTTTTCTACCGATAAAACGATAATATGCTCATCCGCATGCATTTCCTTCACACATATACACCGCACAACCGGTTTCATGTTGTTTTCACTCATCGGATAGGCACAGTACGATCATGATCCGCATGTTTTGAATCAGTAGAATGCAAGTTGTTGTAAGTTACTGTGGAATGAGGCTGGTACGACCGACGAGTTCAATCACATGTGAATGAGATTTAACCGAAAACAAAATTCGGTACTTAAAGTATTTCCATCCCAGACAAGCTCAACACTATTGGAATGGTTAATGTATTGATTAATAGAATTCGATTAAGTGACAAGCAAAATCGAAATATTTCAGCAAAAAATCAGGTAATATTAAATGGAACAAATCAATAAAATTTGGGTTTTGCCAAGTGAACGGTTATTCGTCTGCTTCCAAGGTTGAATTGAGCGTGCAAAGTGTTTGAACGTCTAGGCAGTACTCGAAATTCTTTATCGCCCCACGGATGTTCGATAAATTCCTTATACACACTCTCTCTCCACAGTCGGAATGCCAATCCACCACAATTAACTTCACATGGTTCCAGCTATTTGGAATGATTTATGTGCATTTCGGCGAGTGGGTAATATGTTCACTTCCCTTCATCTTTACACTTAGATGTTGTGCGCTTTATACGGACCGATTGTCAAATGTTAGGGAGGTTAAATGTAAGAAAAGTTTCTAGCTAAAAGAAAAAATCAAATTCGAGAACGCTCAATTCCTAGAAGGCAATTGAATCTACGTTTCAAAGCCATTTCATAACCAATTGTTTTAGACTCATTCGTCAGGGAATGACTCACTTCTGCGCGAAAAGGAAATGACTTGGCAGTTTACTAGTGTGCATCAATATATTTATTGCTGAAGTTCACCCGCGAAATTTTCTGATTCATATTTTATTAACTAAGCTGGCTTTAAATACTTGCTGACATTTATTTTTTATTTATTTCTATCAGCCACCACCGCTTTATTTTTATCAATTTTCTTATTCATTTCAAGTCAACGAAAGAAGGTTTGCAACACACACTTTGAAAGATAAACGCAAAAATGTGTTGCGTAATTTCTATATTTGAACTTTAAAAATAAGTTTTGCCTTCGAAGACACTGTTAATCCGGATTGTACCAAGAACTTGGTTGTTCACACGCGAAATCAACTCAATCCGCTTATAAATGACCAAGTGCTTCTCACAGAAGTTAAGACCAGTGAGTCTTCTAGTCACTTTTGAAATGGTTCCTGCAATCATCGCTTGACCTGGAATCCTTCTATGAATCTGCGTTTGAATCCCGTAGTTTGTTGTATAAATCGTTATAGACAGTGTGATAAAACTTCAAAATTGTTTACCACTTTACCACAGTTTTGAGGCGCTCTGAACACGAGCTAGCTATTTTCACCAGATCAGAGCGAACGGGTGTGTGAACCACACCCGACACTTAAATAAGGAATATTTTTCAGTGTCGGTCGGAACAATTTCAACTGCTCACGGCAATTATGGTTTGGAAACAGCGAGCTGGCCGTTTCCGTTCCGTCTATTCTCCTTCCATTTCTCTATACTTTATGATATCATTGGTTAAGCTAACAAATACTATTTTGCAGTGTAATGAGGAGATTGGCAATTTATATCCCTACATATCATCTTTATCCCGTTAAATAATTTATTAAATCATTCCTGTTATGTGTGCGCTTGAATTGATTGATTGGTAGAAATTAATGAAATCTTATAAAATGGTATTTTAATTTTCATCTACACGGTTGATTCAATTAGCGTTTGAGCCATGTTGTACGACCCAATGATTTAACGAGCGAAATGATTTAGTTGACAATTATTTGAGAGATATTAAGCGAGCTGAACCATTATCGACTCGGTGCCCCAAGAATGATTCCGGGAAATGAGCGTCTGCAACAAATTCGATTCAACATTTCGTTGGCGCACGTGAATTGATGCGTAGTCGCGTGCACGAGAATGGTGAATTGTAACACACCGTCTTGTTGACCATTTGGCGGAGAGCGAAAGCATACTTTAACGCAAAGAATCCACATGATTCATGTATCGATTAGTCGAGATCCGTGTCTGGTCACAGAGAGCACATGGTGCTTTCTTGTATTGTGAATCAATTAACCCAGCCAGTCTAATTACGTGTGCTAAATATGACATCTTTGTGACAGCTCACATCGAATTTTATAAACCAGTTTAGTACAAAGAAACGTCACATCTGGCAAGTCGTGTCCCGCATAGAATTACATCGCTCACCATGTGGCTTAATATGAAGTTCACAGAAGAAATACAAGATATTTTTCTATGATATAACCAAGCGTAATTATTTCAGGAATCCTATACCACTCATGAAAAGCGTCCAGTTTTCACCCACCATGGGTTTACGGAGGGTTTAAACATTAATTATTATAGTGTCACTTTTTATCGAAGCCATGTCCAATTAGCAAACAGTCAGAGCGTTTTATCATGAATTTTCCAGTGCTCAAATGTTGCATCGATTTCAAACGGAATTTTGCATTTGATCAGTATTTACAGTATTAGCATTTTCAACGAGAACTCAACCACAGATTATCTTAGCAAACAAATTTCATGATGCTCACGAATGTAAGTTTTCTTTCTAATTTCATGTCACATAATCAACACGAACATTTAACGGTCATTTTATTCGCTTTTTCATACAACAGTGGAAGGTTATTTGAGGGACATATCACACACACACACAATTCTGCGTTTGAATCGAGTTTCGAAATCCTTTATAATTTAGGGAAGGCCTAATTCTAAGCTGCACCAATATCCCGAAGACAGAAGATACGCTTTTCCACGCAACGTGATAGCATGATTTCGAAAAGTGGTACGGCCTTCGCGCTCAAATAGGTTAAAAGTGATATATCACAGAGGTTATCATCCTGCACATACACTCGATCAGAAATTCACGCTAACTGATCGAAATGCTTGCGGTACATTACCAAATCTCTGTTTCCACACACACAAGAGGACCGGAGGAGCGATCCGTTTTACATCCAGTCCTTAATTTTGAAGCTATTGACTACATATCCCCTCTCCGTCGGAGTGACCAGATTGTGCTAGGTTTGAACATGTATACAACGCAAAACGGCTAGGTTAGTACGCAAATATCCTCAAAGAGATAGACCTTTCGAACAGCCATTACATGCTCAGGCTAGTTGAACGTTCAAATCTTGACAATCAAAACACAGAGACCCCTTGCACCGCACTCACAAGAAGCCTTCAACCGAAGGTTGATCGAAATTCGCATATTTAAGTAAAGAAGGGCCAACGACTTTTGCTTTACACTTCTTAGGTGTACAAGAAAATTGATTGCGTAGCAAAACCTTGCTTAAACTCAACACATCACTACTAGTACTGATACATACTGGCTTTAATTTTGCAAACTTCTAAACAAAGTGAGCGCCCTCATAAAAAGAGACACGCAATGGTACTATCATTGTCTGAATTTGAAAATAGAAAAAATACAAAATTCCGATATCAGATTTTGAAGACACGATTTGAGCGTTCAACCAGAGGTGATAACTTCGCTTATCGAATATGAATATCTGATGATTTCACACACTTTGTTATTTAGTCCGTTGACTGTCAAACCGAAAACAGAATTACTAACCTCAGTCTGGACGGAACAGCTGAATTAACTCAAGATGAAATCTGTTATTATACAACGGCTTTTGTACCTGAGGAAACTTAAATTATCCCCAGATGGGGATGGAAACACACTCGCCTCCCGAAACACATGATCCTTAGCTGTGCACACCACTTTTCAATTGTCTGATCGAATAAGTGGTGCCACCAGAGTGAAAACTGAGCTTATTGCACTAATATAGAATGATGATAGTCGTTCAGATTTTGTATATTTGCGACATTCATGCACGTGCACGTGACACACTACCCATTCTCACATTGACTGCTACTGATATTTTTAGTCTGAATGTGTCTGGTCCTTTGAAATGCACTTCCTAAATCTGTTGTTATCGCACCCAGCGCCGAGACACTCACTGGACAATTTGCCACATTTGATGCGAAACGATTTGACTTCTCGCTTAATAACGTACGATTTGTACTCAATACGTGACACTATATGATTTTGAATTATTTTTTATCATGAACGAATATTGAAAAAGTTATGCCTTTTAGTCAAAATGAACACTTGAGTCTCGAAGCTTGAATCATGAGAAAATGTTACAATCTCATTTAAATCTACATAGTTTAGTAGACAAAAACCTCTCCGATATCCAGGCTTGTTAATTTTTTCATTATTTGACCTGGTCTTATCACCTTCATTCTATATTTATAAAAAAGTAGTCTCTCATTATATAAGTTTCATTTTAGTTCTCTCTTGACAGATCAACATAGGCTACAATTCACCTGTTATTAACCCTCGCATTTTGAATCACACTTTTCTTCTTGTGCTTGACTTGTTCGCACCTATTCTAATGCAGTCAACACCAAACTATTAAAATCAAAATATTCTATTACCAGATACAAACATATGACCATAAATTCTTGAGTCTTGAATCTTCAATCTTGATCTTTCGTTCTACTTTATTCATGATATCCCAATCAACGAAATGCTGCCATTGAACGAATAAGGAAACATTTGTCTCACTGATATTTTCTGTTTTCCATTATAATTGTCTCCGTAATTATGCAGCGTTAATTGAGCATTTGAACTATTTTCAAATGAATTATTCCATTAACGAAAAAGCCCATTTGCGTGCATTTCCATCACACACCCCACGACCGGTTTCGTGTTGTTTGCCCTCATCAGGTGGGGGCAGTAAGATCAGGATCCACATGCGCTTGAAACCGTGGAAGAATGTTAAACAAGTTGCGCTTGTATGCCACTGTTTGATAACGGTGAGACCATCCTTAAACCCATTATTTATTCACTATTTACGCATTTGAACCACAGTTATTGATGTTTTTTCTTCTTTTGCCATCAAAAAGGTTATTCATCCATTGTTCAAAAGACCGAGGATCTTTGTGATACTCTCCCTTCAAACTAAGTGTCATCGGCTCCAAATGAGTGTAGTGGTGTTATGATGGATAATCTACTTGTTTTCTACTTTATTCTTTAATTCTAAAACATTAATACGGTTGAAAATATTCTACGCAACATGTCTATCCAGCAAAGCTTTGATTTCAATCCGCACGTCAAAATGGCTTTATTTACAATCATCATTAAACCATCCTACCTATTTCAGTGTCTATTTTCACTCAGACGTAATTATCAACTAATACGGGAACCAGGCTTATGCTTAACAAACGACACTAATTGCGAGCTGAATAGAATAATGAAATCGAACATTCCAAGCTTTCCACTTGAACTTAAGTTTGCATTTGATTGGAGCAACCACGCAGCCGAACAGCGGAATAAACTGAATTGCCATCTTCCGCGTTTCATTCCGGTGGTTGCCATTTTAATTTACACCCAGTTGTTGATTTTGGATTGTGTTGCTCGTTACAAGAGCAAGCAACTCTAAGTGCCATTGAAGTTAACTAGAATGGAAGATAAATGCCATGTCGGTCGCTTATCTCTATTTCGGGAAATCACCTTACCGCTGGACTTAAACTGTTTCAAATGGAGGCATGGTTTAAAATCAGTCCGGTTTGGGATTCAAGCATAATACAGTTGCTAATTAATTTGGACACCGATCGAAATCACTTTTATCACAAGACAAAATCTTGTGCGCTATTTAGGCCACCAGAATAGGCTTTGCCAAACCATTATGCAAATACAGACAGTGTATGCAAAGGTGACTGAATTAACATAAAGTGTGATTGTGCCAACAGGTTGTAAATCAAAGTTATACGTGAATGCCACTGTTGCATAGGGTTCGTACAACGAACCACGACGTTCGAACACAGAATCATATAGTGATTCGTGGTCAAGCACTCAAGGCGCTTATGGATGTCCAAAGTGATGTGTTGCTTATCGAACATCGTGGTTCGTTGTACGAACCCTATGCAACAGTGGCATTCAAGTATAACTTTGTTTATCACTTATCCACTGTTTCAAGGCTCACTGAACCTAATCTTACTGTCTCCACCTGATGACGGCAAACAGCCAGAAACCGATAGTGAATTGTAATTTCGGGGAAGTGAGCGAAACATTACTTCCGTTATCCACAAGCGCCTTGAGTGCTTGAACAAGAATCACTTTCTGATGCTGTGTTTGAACATCGTGGTTCGGCGTACGAACCCTATGAAACTGTGGCATTCAAGTATAACTGTGTTTACCACTTATCCACCGTTTCAAGGCTCACTGAACCTAATCTTACTGTCTCCACCTGATGACGCAAAACATCCAGAAACCGGTAGTGGAGAATAATTTCGCGGGACGTGAGCAACACATCAGGTTGTAAATCAATTTGCTTGTTCATGTTGCCTGCATAAGTAGACTAAATATCTAATCCAGTAGATAATCGATAACATGATTACCTGTCGATATTAAAGGTAGAAAAAGTAAACGGCTATAAATTACCGAATCTGCACTTCGACTAAAACGTATTGTAGGGCATATTTAAATGTACAAGCTATGATTTGGAATCCGTGAAGTGGCGTAATTGAGCACTCATCAGAAAAGGATAAAAGCACGACCAATATCATCAAACAATAATTCTGTAATCACCACGAAATTCATCAATATTACATGTATGTATGTATGTATGTATGTTGTTGTTTTTGGCCTCCTTCGGTCGATGTCGACCATGTATGTATGTATGTATGTATGTATGCATGTATGTATGTATGTATGTATGTATGTATGTATGTATGTATGTATGTATGTATGTATGTATGTATGTATGTATGTGTGTGTGTATGTATGTATGTATGTATGTTGTTGTTTTTGGCCTCCTTCGGTCGATGTCGACCATGTATGTATGTATGTATGTTTATCTATGTGTGTATTTATGGGAGAAATTTTGGAATCTGTTTGAAGGTTTTTCACCTGCCGGCTGCACTTTTGAAGGGGCGCAATTCTATGAAGTTACATAGATCACGATTTGTTTATCAAACCCTGTTTAATAATGTTGAAATAATAGCGTTTTTCTGCTTATCACAACGGTTTCTAGTATTGCGTTGTAGTACTTGAGAAATTGTAATGTTCTGGTTACTGCTTATCAGGAGTTTTGTGTGAAGTGTATTGGATTGTCCGGGGTTGCCGAAGCAAATAACTCGGATAGTGCTTTGGTAACTAACATATATGTTGAATGAAAACACGCAGCATTGTCATTCGAATCACTTGCGTCAGCTAGTTTCTATTCTTACAAGGCAAACAGAGAACAAAATGTTCAGCCTTTTACATAAACAAAATTATTATTCGCAGAGCCGCTTTATATACTTCCCACAATTTTTACCAGTGTTTAACGTTACCTTCACAAAAGATGTCTGCTACAATCGATTCAGAGATACAACCCGATATTTCAGGATTGGAATAAGCACTAGTGTTGACACGATTACCATTATATGTGCCAGCACTACTGTCACATGCAGGTTTCATCGAGAATGCTGCCTACATTCTGTGTATGTGCATTATTGATTGGCAATACCGAAATATGGTGTCACACGTTTCTTTTGTTATCACTATATGTTTCACTCCATACGGATGCCAATCGATCAAGTGTTTCACTAAACAGGACTACTTGTGCTGAACTTATCCAGCAATAGCTCCACCGTTCAACAGTAATTAAAATGTGATTCGTCTGTCCGAATAACATAAGCACCATGAAATAATTTTTGCATTACCACTCCCAATCTATTCGCATGCCCCAATTTGATATTCAAGTAGGTGAAAAACCCAACGGAACGAATTATTCCTCAAATTTAAACGCTGACATTTGACATTTGGTCACGCAAAATTCCCCGTTTGTGTACTGAAGCAAGTCCTCGGATAATGAAACTGCGAAGAGAAACATCGCACGTCATGACTGTTGCAATCCACCGAACGTCTCACTCGCACTTCTCCATCATAATGTGACCACCTTCGAGTTTGGACAGATTAGTGTCAAGTGACACGCCACTTGATTAAGTGAAGTGTCGCATTAGTCGCCAAACTCTCGTCAACAGGACGACTTAATCATGCAAATTCACCACAAGCATGGTTGCTCTGTTTCGGTTGACATATGGAACTGGAAATTTATCTGGTATGTGAAAAGCGAAATTAATTGATGTCATATAAACGGTTCACTAATGTTGTCTCTCTGATCTGAACAAATGTTGTCAGTTAAGATATGCCTTGGCAAAAACTGTGACAAGAATAAGTGAACTTATACATTTTAATCTTAAAAAGATTTAGTATAGCGAATGTTAAATGAAAAAGTGTTGTTAATCATATGTATTCTACTTATACTCTGTACATATTGTAAGGGAGGGGAAATATTGTCAGGTCATTCGACATTCGACTTCTACGGAATTATTACC
This sequence comes from Atriophallophorus winterbourni, assembly GCA_013407085.1. Lineage (NCBI taxonomy): Eukaryota > Metazoa > Platyhelminthes > Trematoda > Plagiorchiida > Microphallidae > Atriophallophorus > Atriophallophorus winterbourni. The sequence continues at coordinate 157,532 of JACCGJ010021257.1, read as the reverse complement.
ATAAACCCAGCGGAAACGTCCTTGCGTTTACTGTCCAACCGACTGTTTTGTTACAATTGACATATCAAGGTCAATGCTTCAACAGTTAACCAGGCATTAACGAATTATCAATTGGTTCGGATGTCAACGGATCTCTGGATCTCAGATCTGGACTATGCGGATAATGTAGTTGCTTTGGGTGAAAATGACGAAATGCGGCAAAGGCTTTTATACCGCATTAGTTGCTCTGCTCCATGGTCAACATCGACCGAAGGAGGCCAATAACAAGTTGCTCTGCTTCAAAAGTCTGCCTCAAGATAAACGAGGCAAATCGAAGGCATCTTTATTCCGTTACACCAGGCGTCCAGCAATTGAACGAGTATCTTCCAGTATTAAATACCTCGGCTCAAGCATGTTGCTCAATGGTTAAGCGAAATATGTAGCAAAGTTAAGGCCTCGGATCAGCCTCAAGACTAAAATACGTGTTTACCAAGCAACGATACACCCTGTACCGCTTTATTGATGTGAGACGTGGCTGTTTATATCTCAGGGTGTACGATGTTTAGAAGTGCTCGACCACTGGCGCCTTAGGAAAATCTTGGTCGTTCGATATACTCACATGATATTTAACGCTACCGTTCGGGCGCGATGCAACAGAATACCTTAACTTTCTGTTACCATCCAACGGGGAAGACTTCACTGGTTTGGTCCCGCCCTCTGAAAGACAGACTCAGCGCTCACGAAACACGCCCTCGACCCAAAACCCGCTCGCACTTGGGGTCATCTACAGGGCAGTCAAGTGAAGTGTCAACTGTGAAGGACGACGTAGACGCCCTAAAACTGCGTACCGTCTACGGCGTTGGAAGGTGGGAGCGCAACTAGATTACGATACGCGACTATCCCGCCTCCGATCGATGCGCTTGGGCTGACGTCATCCGAGACATCAGTGAAGCTGATCAATCCACCGGTTGAGCCAGCCGCACAAAAGTAAAAGTAAGTACGTTAACCACTCTCGATTCCCATAAGAGAAAATAATGCTAATCAGTCAAACGTTCATCGCACAAACGACAACGAATCACACATAGGCAGCTTACATATACACTAATCAACTAATCACAACTATCAACTTGAATGTGTCTGCATTGGTTGTCATTTTGATCTACTATGTCATGTAAGTTCGTAACTAGCGGTTACATTTGAGCCCTCGTCCTGTTGAACACATTGACCGATCGGAAAAATTGCATACTATTCGTGAACTTATGATGTATTATGCTGTGTTTTGACAGGTTCCTACAACACCGAATTGCTTTGGGTCGCGATTGTTGTCTTCGGTTTTTTCGGCGCTTCGTGATCTTGCGTTTCGGCGAAGGGTGGAATTCTTCATCTGATCCAAGGGCCTTTAAATATACCACTTTATTAGTGCAGATTTGAGTTTAAGTGCTGGCAATGCGAGCAAACCAAATTCGCCAATTTCATGGATATGATCGCCACGTTTTAGACAAATTATTCCCAATAATGCTCCCATTTAACAATAGTTTCGAATACTACATTTGTATATCATTCTTCTTTACAGCTGGTTGCTATCGTCAACAACGGATAAAGGATCACGTTTAAAACAACCAAATTACTTAAAATCTAGCATACTTAAAACAACTTCAAAGCGTGCTTCCATGTAAAATAAATGAAAGGGAAGTTTATGTTTCTATTGTTGATACAATAATAGAAAATGTATTTCAAGAAGTATGCCAGAACTTTGCTAAGATGACTTAGAGTTTGAGGGATGCGAACGTGAAATCACTGAGCAGTCACCAAAATAACAACTTTTAGAATGCGAAAATAATAACTTCTCGTTTGCTGAAAATGGAAGGCTAATGACTGTCGACTATTGGAAATCAAACCTCGTGTGATGGTGCGAAGTGCATTCGCGATGAGCGATAATCACAAGCTTTCGAATGATATGCCCAACTCTACCCTCCGACACAACACAAGAGCAAGGAGCGCCGAAAAGATCGACGACGATTATTGCGAACTCGTAATATTTGAGGTTTCAGATTGATTGCGTTCTAACGGTTCGAGCGACACCATCTTTGAAAATATGGGAAGATAAATAACGTTAGCCGCAATCGAACGATACGCAATTCGTTAATGCCGGTCAAACGAGCCCTGCGTGGCGATGACTTGAAGTGTACCGGTTGGCACGAAATCAACTGACAAATCAGATCGAAGTGACAACCGGGACAGAAATGTTGAGGATCAGTGTTGTGATCGTTTGTTTTGTTATGTCTTGTGACTTTGGCCAATCGGCTTTTCTTGTGTTGTGGGATTCGTAGGTGAACGCGATTAGCGATGGACTGGCTGACCTCAGGGATGAATCAAGACACAACCAAGGTGCGTGCGCGCAACGCGGGAGGTTACGTGGTTATTAGTGGACCGAAATATAACAATTGTCCAGATATACGCCAGCTGCGACTCGTTGACCTGAAATGAACTGACGAAATACTTTTCAGCCTGTCTCTCTGCTCCCACTCGCTACACTAGGAATTGCGAAGTCGCGACTTGTCACTTTCTTGGATGTTTGGAGGCCATGAGAACCATTGTATACTCGCAGCTTGTGAATAGTTTTACGTTGCATCTGGCTTGTCATTTGGACTGCTTCAAATAAACATGTAACTTCCATTTTTAAAACAATAATTAATAAATCTTAGTAACAGCCAAGCAATTGGCACAAATTCGCCTAGGATTCAACAAGAGCAAATTCTAGAGCAACAAATAGAGATTCGAAATTACATTCTTCTTGCTAGTTTTATTTAGATAAAAATATTTGAAAATCTTCAAAGTGAATTACACAATCAATGTCATCGCATTAATCTCAGTGAAAATGACATTTTCGACTCGCTTCACGATAGCATGATATTCCAAAACTTTAATACAGCAGATGTCATGGATGAACGAAATGTCACGAATTTCGATTCGCAACAAGAATTAAGTTTCGCTACCAGTGCAGTGGTCAAATTTTTCAAAATCTCACCCGTTTTAAATGTGTCATACCAAGGATTCAAATATTTATGGTAAAAAAGTTAATACTTTACAACAACAAAGGATTACGTTATGAATGGAAATGTGAAAAAATATAATAGTATAAAAAGAATAGAGAATATCAAATGTAAGGCCCACGAATAATGTTCTTTTGTATGTGTTGGTCCAATTTCGCATTTTAACACCGTTAGGCAAGGAGAATCCACCACCTTTTGGGGTAGGAAATTTCGAAGAAATACGGCGAAAAAATGGCGCCGACAATCAATACGGGTATTTAGGGCGTAAAGAGATAAGGTATGTCCGCATGTCACTTTCCCATCACACACATCAATCAAGTGTTTTGGTGGATGTCCTTCGGTAGATACAACTCTATAGGTCAAAATAATATCGCGTCGTATCTTCATTTAGGTAAAGTCACATGGACCCAGACATCGCAATCTTTCAGTGTACGGAACAATGCGAAGACACATCAGTAACTTTGTTGCTCTGTGATACATTTTATCAAAGAGAGCAATATCGTTTAGCTGCCAAGGAGCTCAGACCTCTACCGCATACTCCATTATAGGTCGAAGGTAGACGTTTATTATCCTTGGTAACGTTATCAGCAGAAGTTAGATTTCCTTTTTTTCAATCATAAATTAGAATTTATCTTCGAATGCGCCAAGAAATATCTGCTACAGGTTCGAAACTGGAATGCTATTTTATACAGCAAACGAAATCTTCAAGCTCTCACTTGGTAAACGTGAACAATGTTTGCGCTTACTCGACAAACTCATTCTCCGACAAAAAGCAAAGAACACCGCCAATCTACATCTTGATTGCTCTTGGCAATTGCTTTTAATGCACGCAGCAAAATTAATCCCATAAAACAGCGTTTTCGGGAATTTTTAAATTATTGTTTACCCTTTTGGGTGTGTATATTAAGCAGCTAACTCACCAAAAACAATTAGATTTTCATTGTTTTTTAGTTAAAGAAGCACTTGTATTTATTGAAGTTATTTCCAGGGTCAATTGAATTGACATCGGTACTCGAGCTATTTCTCCTTTAATTTCTTCAACCATTTTCGGGAACAGCAAGCGCAAACGTGGAGGCATTACATTTTTGTTCAACACTATCCGCACCACTAGTCCCTTCACGGAACAGTGCAAAAAGAACAAACACAATTTTTTCATGCAGAATGAATATTCTGTCAATAAACGGAATCATCATGACTAGCTAATCAATGTCAGATTATCTCAATCATGAACCTTCGGTATCTATTACTTACTAATGAAATATCAAGCAAAAGTCGCATATTACATGGTTGATTAACACCTGTCATAGTTATCTTATACTGATTTAAAAAAACGATAACAAGAGCTGCATTTTATTATGATTGACAACGAATGAGCTCTCGATTAACCCTGTTTTGATAATTAATAAACGCTCAAGTGTTTAACCGAATAGATTTGAGGAAAGCTTGCAATATCGATCTGTTTATTCGTAACCAATTCATATATTCCTTTTAGGTAATATAAATTTTGAGCCGAAATTTCATTGGTAGAGCTTTATTTGAGGTTATTGTTGTACATAGGGTAGCAGGCCTCATCGATGCAACGTAACATGACGGGCTTCGATAAGTTGGGAAAAGTATTCAACCAATTGCCATCGATTTATTTAGCCATATACGAATTTCGTACGTAGCATGTTACATTTAACGTTTCTCGGTCTTTACAGCAACATTACCAGTGGAACACCCAAAACAATTTCGAGGGGTTCCAAGCCTAGAACGTTACTCAATGTAGCTCATTTTCGTAGAGCAACTAGCTTGATGAGAAGTTAATTTATTTTATTACAGCCACTTCAGCATTTGCTTCTTCAGTGCAGAGAGGCGGCGTGTGCGTCATAAGAGTTGCGGGACGCCAAAATTATTAGGCTATTTAGGAATTAGGATGATGGAGGTGACTGCAGCGATTAAAGGAATCTCTCGTCGAAATGGTTTAGGTAAATTGTTTGCTGAAGTCTTACAGATCCGGCTGCCAGAATTAGCTAATAGAGTTTACTCCAAATCTCAATGTGGATTCCGCGGGGAAAGATTAACGGTTGACATGATCTTCTTCCTGAGACAACCTCAAGAAAAGTGTCGGGATCAATGTATGCCAGATATCAGCTTTTTTATTTATTTAACTAAGGCATTCAAATACGTCATCCAAAAGTATCTTTTCAAATTTTTTAATCATATAGGATGACCTCCAAGGCTGCTCAGACTCGTCATTTCTTTCTAATCTGGCCAAAAGAACTCAGTCTATTGTAGTCTTGAGGCCTTTGAAATGCGCGGATATGTCAAACATCTACTGCTAATAGCACGCTTTTATGACTAGAACAGAATGTATTTACCTATGCATGTGGAGTGATGGCAAGCTTTTTAACCAGAAACGGTTGAGAGCGCAAACCAAAGTATTAATATATGAACTGCTGTTTTCCGACAATTCAACCGCTATTGCTCACTCCCAAGAATAACTTCAGTCTCTTACGGACAATTTCAGTAGGTCGACAAATGGGCAGACCCCATTTGCGGTATAAATACGTTTGCAGTAGAGAAATAAAAGCTCTCGACATTTATCAGACGAGTTGGGTTGAACTTGCTCTTGAAAGCTCACCTTGGATGCACCGAGTAAAGCGTCGTCTGCAAGCTGTGAAAACCAAACACTGCTCTTGGCTTTTAATCGTAGATCACGCCGTCAGCATGCAACGGATATCGTTCGTCCGAGTACTGCCCCTCACCGTGAGCGTCGTGAAAGAGATTGTTCCCTTCCGAATCTAACTGAAAAGCTGCGGAGCAAGAAAGCTTCGTGTTTGTGATGTTCATTCAGGGTCGAAATTGACCGAAGGTGGCAACAACAACTCGTAGCAAATTCTAGTCAGTGAGCTTCCATGAACATTCGCGCTCCCGAATAAGATGCGTAATTTTAAAATCACAATACGGTCGAATGTTTTGTCATATCCAGTGAAGGGAAGACCACCTTGTTAAGTTTATATCTTCATCAAAATGTATTTCCCTGTAACTGCTTACAACGCAGTGAAGATCTAGAAAATTCCGGATATCATCTTAAATTGAATAATTGAATAATTAATAAATAAAATAATAAATAATAAATAATAATAATAAATAAAAAATAATAATTATTGAATAATTGAAAATCTTAACTCCCACTAATTCAAAGGTTAACGGATTTGAGCTGAACCCCCCAACTTTTCTTTAAAAATATTTTATGATAACGCAATTGTCCTTCTTATTCATTACGTACATTCCACGACGAAATTCACGTAGTTAAAATCTGTGCACTAGAAAAGTGCTTAACGATTGCAAATCCATACAATCCATACAGCAATTACTATTACTTTAGCAAATTAAGATGGTTGTCCGTTGAAAGAATCAATATAAAGTTGCCCCAAAAAGAAACAGACCATGTTTGTTTAGTGCCTATCATGAAACAGAATATCGTTTCCGATGCTAAATGAACTTAACCAGATAACGCATGTATTCGGATCCATAAGAAAGGTGAACAAAGTCATGTTCAGCATCCCAAAGTTATACAAGTGAAGTTTGTGTAAAAAAGATTTAAATTGTCTGTCAAATTTCCGAATTCGAAACAGCCTTGGTTCGGTCTGTCAGTGAAATATTACTACATCGAGCGCTGTGATAAGAGTAGATGATCGTCTGATGAGATATTTCATTTCATGGAGTCTCCAAATGCGAGTCTTGCGCAAGTTACTCCCTGGTCGATTGTCTTATATAGTTACAAGCCCATCTTTACACTCAGCTATACAAACACAATTATTAACGATATCTACAGATAACCTGAAACAGAAATGAGAAAATTCGTCAAAAGGAAAAGCAATAACCTCACGGACACATTGTGTGTGGATTAGAGGCAGTTAAAAAGGCTTCATAAATGAACTATGAAATATACTGTACACTGGCATGCGGTATGTTTAATGTTAACAGCATCGAAAACGCTTATTTCACTAATATCGCAATGAGACGAAAATAATTAATTTCATCAAGTTTACGGGTGATTGAATGAGATTTAATGGTCCCAATACTTTACCAACCTCTTCGTTTATTGTTAAGACGAGACGCATTTGCAAGGACTATTATGCTTTCAGACCAGCATAATCATTGCCTGGCGGAGATAACGCACCACATTTCAGTTTGTGTTGCGCAAAGCATGGCGTCACAACATGCATGAATACCCACGATACCTCATTCAGTGTCACTTGTTAAGGAAAAAGGTGGCTTTCTATGGGATTTGTCACCGGCACCATATAAAATCAATACGAAGACAGACCGAGTAACTTTTGTGCTCAATGTTCTTCAGGTTTAATCGCGAACTTCTGCAAGTCACTTATGATTGATGATATCAGTTTATTCCATTTTCAATTTCATTGAATATCTCCCAGAATGAGTCGATTATGAAAAATAAAAGAAATCCTTTGTGCTAATACTTCATTGTTCACACCAAAACTTATTTTACGTAGTGTATGTTTTACCACGTGCGGTAAAATAAGGCTATAAAAAGCACGTATTAAATACGACTTTCGGTACGACCAATCAATCTATCTATCAATCTGATTGTTCACCTTTTCCCTATCTTTCCTTTAAACGTAAAAAGCGCAGTGAGATCTGATTGATACACGTGAGTAAGCTATTTTGCTTTAAACATCATAATTACTGAGGAATTCTTCTAAATCAAATTGGCGTTTAGCAAGTAGAGTAATAAATTGCAACTAACTCGTTTTTTATAAATATAAGTAGTTAACCATTTCCAGTGACAGCACACGATTATCGTGCGGTGGCGATAGCTGTTTGTTTCATGATACTTAGGGCAGTCAAGAGCGAGTAAAATTTTATCGTTTGTATTGCAAGGTAAACGAAAAAGGGGACGGCCCAAGGAAACTTGGCGCAGAACGTTGTAACGTGAACTACATGCACAAGGATTCACGGTGCAGACGGCAACGGAAGCAGCGGCAGACTGGAACCACTGGCGTGAAGTTGTCTTCGCCTCATGTGCCACCCGGCACGGAGAGGACTGAGTGAGTGAGTATTGCGAGTTCTCACTATTCTGGTGTTATACCATGCCTACAATATAATGGGCCCAATTATACACTTTATATTTGCATTTCCAATTTCGAATAATGTTATCGGCAAGTAATAATTTTGGTTCGCTATCTTTTGAGCCAGTTACAGTTACGTTCAAATTATCTGATACATCACATTCGAGTTTCACGTATAAGCCCAATGATAAACATTCAAAAGTCTTTCGCATACGAAGACAAAGTAACCCAATTCGTTCAACATAACAAACATCACATATGGGATTGTTTTGATGTTGAAATGCAAAGCTCGCAGCCAGTTGACAACTTTCATGCGGTATATGAAGCATACATGTACACCAAACAACATATCACACTATAAGTTGGGCGTACCACATTTTGTGACTCGTGATGCAAATCGTTAGCGTAAGTGTTCACGAAACGATAACTTTTATCGGCCGAAAATCGACCCAGGAGAGAAATTAATTTTGGTCTATCTTGATGCTCACATCAAGCATTTTGACTACTGAATTCCGATCGTCGAGGAAATTTGAGTGAGCCCTGAGACTCGAAACAGCATTTTGAGGGTAAATACGATTCCATAGGAACTTCGAAACTGTGACGCTTAAAATTACTTTTCCACAGCTTCATTTATCACTCATTAATCAACTCTATTATTTAGCATGCGTTCAGTATATTTAAATGTAAACAAAGGATAGCTTTCTCTTTTAACGTTTCAAATGCTGTACACAATTTATCTTTACAATCACGGTGGTTGGAAAAAACTTCAAATGAAATCTTAAACAAAATAATTAGAGAAAATCCTGGAGAATAAAATTTCTTCTCCTCATATCACAAAGATCGACTTATTGAGATTGCTGCTCATCGAGGAACCCAAACTGATATTCGCAATTTAAATATTTCGCTAAAACCATCGTGTTAAAAATTTATTCATTGATAATTTTCCTTAAATTTGTGTGGCTGAATTATTAAACAAAGTTTCGTATTACTAAATTGAAGCCAATTGTATTCTTCTCTCAATATGAACCTCAAAGTCGCTGTCGTTTATGTGTGCAAGGAGTATTGATTTTAGGTAGGAATTTACGTGTTCTGACTCGGGAAAGTGTCGAAAGACAGATAAAGATCCAAGAGTTTGTTAGCGTACGAATCATCGCAGCTGAATCTGTGTTCTGAATAACCGCAGAGTTTTAACATGTTGATTTGACGGCTATTTGGATGTAAGCAAAAAAGCATGCCACCGAATAATCATCAGTAATGCGATTCACAGCTTACTTAAAACGTGATTTTGTTCACAATTGCATAGTGAATCCACTTTTCATCGCGCTTTCTGATGAACATTCCAACTCGTGAGCAAAGTTGCATACCAAAGAAGCGGTAATTTGACAACAGTTGTGTGAGTGGGTTTTGAAGTGCTCACGTCTCTCTCTCTATTCAAGAAGAATCAAGAATCAAGATATTAAGGCGAAAAAAAGCATTCGCTCTACATGCACCATCGGATGACAGCTATAAAAATACAGAGGATGCAATCAAAATTCTATTGAGGTGTTTGGTTTGTGTGGGTTCATATGGACTCAATATACAGGGCCGATTTGAAATCACGGATCGTAGGAGCGTTCACAATATCATGTGTTAGTGAATTGCACAGAAAACAAATACTCACCGAGAAGAAATAACGTCAACAATCGAGTCTTGATTGCGGTATAACGAGATAACTTGAATGACTCCGTGTAATCTTAGAGGAACGGACTTTTATCAAATCGCAGAGAGAGTGATTTTCCATCTGCAGTATTTTGTATGTTAGGATCATGTCGCTCCTTATTCTCCTTAGTGTAAAATCGGTCAATCCCAGCATGGCCATTCGCTCTTGGTATGGGATGCGCTGCATTCCATCAATTAGCCTCGTAGCTCAGTGGTAAATTTTACCCATCAATTCGATGTCTTAACGCAGCCACGGTGGCATCATGTGTTCTATCGTTGGATGGATGTAAGTATTTGTAATGCGGGGGTGTTTCAGGAGAAAACCGCCCAAATATTCTCCTCAGCATTCCCAATATATCAATTGCCCTGTAGAAGACTTTCTGCTAATGACTATACGGTTTCAGGTTAGTAATCCAGATAACGAGAACCTTCTCAGCGCTGGTCCAAGTCAAGTTTTCATGACCAAGATTATACTTATGCTCGTATTACCGGTCAAGTTGTAGCACTTTACTTTTTGTATGCTGAAAAGCAGCTGATTTAGTTGAGACCAGTGATACAGGGCACCCAAATCCTCTTACAGCATCAAACACTCTTCAATAGATCGGATTTAATTCCATATTTTTATGTCAAAAGCAAAAAGAACCATCTCGCATCATATTACTTGTACAATATCATTTATGTATAACATGAAAAGGATAGGTCCAAGCACTGAACATTGAGGGACGCCCTGGTGACATTGATGGTTTTTGATAGAACGCCGTCAATGCGGATTCGCACATGCTGATCGGTCAGATAATCCATTATCCACGATAAAAGTTTCATGTTACACCATATTGCACTAGCTTTTGAAGAAGCACGCTGTAGTTGACCTTATATACTGCTTTTGATACATCAATATAACAGACATGAACGGAGTATCTTAAGTCAAGATATGTTGTCCAATCGTCCAGAGTGATGAGTAAATTCGAGAAACAAGATCTGTTTAGGCGAAATCCGTATTGCGCTGCTGATAAAAGTCATTTAGTTTCAAGGTGACTCATGATACACTCAGTTAGGATGCGCTAAATTATTTTCGAGATGCAGACGAGCAGCGTAACAGGCCTGTTATTTGCTACATAGGAACGACAGCCACCCTAGTAAATTGGTGTTATCACACCAGCTTTCCATGCTGACGGTACGCAACCATCGTGAAGACTCCGGATGAAAAGCTATCTATAACATGCAAGAAGAATACCTGGGGTAATGTTGGCCCAATTCAGGGAATTCTTCGTATTTAGTTGCAGTAGGTGTCGTTCCACAACGTCTTGGTCAATTATTGATTCAATAAGAGGTTCTAATGAGTTTGATAAACTATAATGCAATAATTGTTGTTTCGGCAGAACACTTGGGAGTAAAAGCGTCTCTTGAACTGCATTAGTCATTCCTTGTTCTGTTATGAGCAAAAAACTCCTGGTTTAACATTTGTTCTTTCATTCACAATTTCGTACAGCATTTTTGGATTATTTTCCATTCTTTCCACCATGCATTGCTGGTATTGCTGTTTGTCCTGCCGAACGAGGGTGTCCACTCTGTTCCGTATTCGGAAAAATTGAAACCAAGTTGCAGGATTAGCAAGATCAAAAAGAATGGCCCAAGCTGGTCTTTTCAGTGAAATCCATTTCCTGGTCCTACTGCGAACAGTGAATCGGAAGGCGCGGACAATTTTGCTGGGAATAAATCGAGAGTTTGATTGGATTTCCATCTAAAGGTAGTACAACAATGAGTTATAATGTGTATTTGATTCACTGAAATCAAGTTGGACCTCGTTTCGTTCACAGAGTGCTTCTTTGAGTCTCCAAAAGTCGACTTTAGTGATGAACTTCTTCGCGTCGCTGTGTCTCAAAGCACTGCAGGCATAAACGAACACGAGCATGAAATGGCCACTTCGCCCAAGTGGAGCTTCGTAGGCGATTAATTTGATAGCCGATGCGTTTGAAATCAAAACCAGGTCCAGAACAGATTACCGATCTGTACCTTTCATTCGTGTATAGTTTAAGACGTGGATGTACAAGGGTACTTACAGTTTCATCCTGCAAAACATTCGTGATAAAAGTAATGTGTTACGATTTCGTAGAAAATTATTTCTGAAAATGTCATTCGGTTAGCTTTGTTCATTTGTACTTGATCAAATTTGCAGAATTTCAGTAGCCATTTGTTTAATAAAAACGGTTTTTTCACATTTTCAGCAAAACTCAACAGTAGATGAGTAAAGCGATTTGTCATTCTAACCACATTGACCAGCAGAATCACGGGTCCATGGGAATAAGACGTAAAGTATCAGCAAACGATGCTTCATTGTAAATAAACAATTTGTTTTCAAAATGCTAAATTTTCAAATTTCACATTGCCTAACTTTGAGCGAGTTTGTTAATATATTTACGGTATTTGAGTTGGATCATAAATAACAATGTATAAATTCCAATCTAAGCATCAGTCTCTTTGGAGACAACAGCATGTATTTGAAAGGAATCAGTCCTGATTATCAAATCATCTAATGACGCTGGAAGACTGGACGCATTTGTTGGATACAAGGGCACGAAATTTGTGAATGCTGGCCTCTTTCTCGGTGTGCATCACAAGGTTATGACGAGTTCATACTCCATACTCCATACCGTTTCAAATGAATAAACAGTCCGATTAGGGTGGAACAATCCCTTACGCAACGCTCACTGCCATATGCATTACTCAATCGATCGGCGGCGGTTAGGAACAATATTTGCTCTTCCCCGCCTCCAAAGTGAACTCTGAAGAGGAAGTTCTTCCTAATACACTGGGTCAATGTCAAGAGCTTCTACCTCACATTTGTACTGCGATTTTGAATTCTTGATTTCAACCCACCGTAGAGTAGAACTTTGGGATTCAATCATTTGCCATTCCTTACACATGACCAAGCCAGTGTAGGGTAAACATGCTCTGTAAATCATCTCAGACAGCCCAAACATATTCATCACCAGTCACACTATGATGATGCATACGTTACAATATTTGCTTTCGAAAATATTGCGATTCTCAAATGTTGTCATTGATGATTCGCTTTCAAAATGATCTGTCATCAACAGATCTTCTATATGATCGACCTTATATTTGTGCAGTTAACTACGGAAAGGCCATCAAATAAAATTCTATCTCAACCGTATCAATTGCAGGTTGACGAGAACTATCAGATCGTTCCTAAAAGATCCGAATATGAACTTAGTTTTGTTGTTCGCAACAAAACAAAAAAGTGGATAGTGGTTGCACAGTTTGAATCGTGTAATTTTTTTCGCCATCACAGCATGGATTGCGATCTCATCACTATTGTCTAGAGAATGTTCTCATAGCGTTAGATAACTGGACGAAGGAGTTGGATAGAAGTTCTTGCATTCACGTATGTCATATAAACATTTCAAAATCTCTTGGCAGAGCCAATCAACATTTGCTTGTTCAAAACTGGTACGTTTAGGAATAAGTGAAACACTCTTCTCGTGGTTGCACGACTTTACTGTAAGATCACCACGCACGAGTTAGCTTAAACGGAGTACTATCCCAAAAGTTCAAAACCACCAGCGAACTCCCACAAGGTCCCCTGTTATTCCCGCTCCTTTTTCTATTAGACATAAACGATTTACCCCCCATCATATCATCCAAAATTGTCTTGTTAAAGGATGATATGAAAATTTAGACGTGAATCAGTTGGGCAGATGAAACTGAGAAAATGTGAGGGGGATTTGTATAGTTGTAAAATATGGCTCCCATGAATGATATGACATTAAACATACGGAAAGTAAAGATGCTCCAAATTGGCAAGAATGTTCCTTGGACATATCGATTGAGAACTAAAACCTTGGCATCGAGCTCGTTTGAAAATGATCTTGGAGTATGGATTAGTGGAAACCTGAAAAGCACTGTTCACTGCTAGAATATATATTGACAAGCCAACATATTGTTGGGCATCTTTCGAAGAATATTGGAAGATTCTCGCTGGTAACATTACCAAGGATAATGAACGTCTACCTTCGCCCTAAGATGGAGTATGCGGTAAAGGTTTTGGCTCTCCGGTTCCGAAAATATATTGCTCTCTTTGATAAAATCTATCACAGAGCAACAAATTTAGTGATGAGTATTTGCAATATTCCGTTCATCGAAAGATTGCGACGCCTGGCTTCATGTGACTTAACCCAAAGGAGGATACGACGCGATATTATTCTGATCTTTAGAATTGTGTCTACCGAAGGACATCCACTAAGACACTTGCTCGATGTGTGTTATGAGAAAGTGACACGTATACATGCCTTATCCATTCAAGTCCCAAGTTCCCATATTGATTTTCAGCGCCATTTCTTTGGAATTCCCTACCCGAACAGGTGGTGGACTCTCCTTGTCTGGCGAAATTGGACTTATACATGCATAAGAACATCATTCATGAGCCTTAAATTTGGTATACTCTATTCCTTTTATTCTATTATATTTTTCACATTTCCGTTCATACCGTATTCCAGTGGTGTTATAAAGTATTAACTTTTCAATCATAAATCCTTGAATCATTGGATCCTTGCCTTGTTTTCTTATCCCATGTGATATACAGAGAGTCGGTTTCTCCTTATTACTTACAGATAACTACAGCTGTACTTAAATCTCATTTAAGGCCAAATTCTACTTGTTTTGATGCTTTCAATGTTATATTTACTTGATTTAGAATCAAAAACCACTTATTTAATAAAAATCATGCAGTGCTGCCAAGTTTGGTAACCATGCTTTGTAGCCTAGTTTTCTGATTGAATCATGTACCCAGAATTATTTTCGTCAATCACAATCTCAATGGAATCCATGCATGGTACTTGACAAATATTCAGAATCGCAACATGATGATGGCTGGAGCTCACGTGAGATTTCAGATATTTTATCGATCGCATTTCATCTAGGCTTACACACAATTTTCCAATGTAATCTGAACTTTTCTCGCTCTCTTTATTTTTCTTGACTGCTTTGATAATAATTTGTATTGAACTTGGGAAAGTTAGGTCGTAGCAAATCACGCATCTGTGATGATTTACTTTTCACGCGTGAATATTGATTGACAGTACCAGATGGTAAAATTCCAAATACTAATCTTTCCCGAAATGTGAAATTTACTGACCAGGTGCCTTTTGATTATTCTCGGGTATTTTGTGTACACAAGGTAATGCGTGGCAGAAGTACATTTTTTCACACGGCAAGGTGTAATCAATTATCGCGTATTTCCTCAGGTGGAACGGTAGGCAAATGCAGGTCACAGATGCGGAAGCGATACACTATTTTGTGCGCATTTTGGTCATGTTAGTATGTAAGTTGACAAACTTTACGGAGAGGCCTTGACCGCGTCCACCACTGACCAATGCTGCCTTAAACATTTTCGTGTGAAACTCCATGCGAATACCGACCAATTTTGAAGATAGCGAATATGGCAGTGTTTGTTAACTAAATACAAGATTCGGTAATATTGAAAGCATGTAATGTATTCCGGACAGTATGAGTGTATTTGCCCGGTTATCGATCTTGAGGTAGGGACAGTATAATCGATTTTCGCTTGCAATGAAATTATTGTTGTGCGATAAACCATGATTAACTCGGAGGTCATTGTGTACTGTTTATGATCTAGTAGGATTGCTTGGGTAAACTTTTTCGAAGTAGATTTGAGTAAAATCTGCCTGGATCCCATCAAATATGTGGCATTTGTAAACGCTTTGAAGCTAGGTATCTACACAGTAAATCTATCTAAACAACCCGAAACAGCTGAACAGAATTAGTTTAGCTGCAATTACCTTTGTTTATTTGCATTTCACTAGCAGTTTCATCCAAGTTATATTTATCTACCGAAACCAGTACGACTAGCTTAAGTGACGGATCGAAGGAAATGCAAATGTGTACTCAGAATTATAATTTAATATCAATGTACCTTAAAATCTTTACAGTCCAAAATTTGTTAAACAACTGCGCATTGGTAAGCACTCGTTGGTTCAAGCCGTCTAAGCTATGGAAGTTACCAATCACTATGCACACTAAAATCATCTACACGTGAAACCATATTCTGTTTTTGAGTCAATAGGATGTAAGAAGATGATCAACATAATTCCAAAATTCGACCTAATTCGCATATTTATATTATATGTCTAGTAGCGTTATGCCAACGCAGAAAATATTTTGGGCCCGATAATTTTTCGTATTCTTTATTAATTTTTCGTATTCCTTATAATTTCTCGTATTCCTTATAATAGATGTTCATGCCGATCCTCTTAGATACTGTTTTCGTAAAACATAAACACAAAACAAGAAAAACACACAAAACATACTGGAAGGATTTGATTAGATGGCACATGGTACGAGATTTTGTCTTATGCGTTCCTTTTCTGAAATATGATTAATACATTTAACTCATGCAATTCTGAGGATTTCGAAATTGCAAGACTGTATTCGACGCTATTATTCACAAGGAGGTTATAAACTCCACTGCCGAATTCGAGTGTTTTTAACTGATTCAAAATCAGGATCGCGTTAACGCAAACTTGAACAAGTGACAGCGTGAAAAACAATTTAGACGCATCAACATTTCGGTCGTTTTTGTATCGAAATCTCATTGTTGTTAGCACGTAGTAAAAGATAGTATTTTGTTACAAGCTCTCGAAAAACCTACAGATCCCCATCGTTCTGCCGGGCGCTAGAAAAAGAAGCGTCGAAAAGACGGACGAGTTCAAACGCAAGCCCAGCAAAATTCGGATTTTGATTAATTACATTGCAACCACTTGAATAGTAACCGTCTGGAAACAGAAACAAATATTAACGTCTTCAGCTATTGAACAGTATCTGATTATTAGCGGTCGGATGAGCTGGCCAAAGGTTGCTCAATGAGAAGCGGTTGGCTTGAAATCACCAGACAAATCCGACAAATGTGACAACCATCGTTGCTGCGAGACGATCTTCTCTGTTGGAAAGCATTTCACATATAATATAATCTATGTGTGCGTCGTGTAACATGGCTCAAATGAAAAGAAAACACCCATTTCATAGATGCCTCTGTCACCAAGAATTGCATTGCTCCGTCTTGGGGTGCATTTTTTTACATTTTTTGGACCGAACAAGAGATACTCAGATGCATGGTGCTTCTGATTTCTACCTTCATTTGGATGCCACTACCCGTTCTGCACGCAAGGATTGACTGCTATTTTGAACGGAAACCGCATTTGAAATAGAAACTGTAGCCCAAATATGGGGCTGTGGAAGCTGTAATTTATCACGAATCAAAGAGATTCATTAGGACAGTAGACCTTGGACTTTAATGACAAGATAGCTTGATGGGGTAAGCATTTTTGTAAATCACTAAAACGTTCATCATCTGTTAGTACATTGATTACTGCCCCAGTAGAGAGCTGTGGCAACACATTCAAATGCGATCCACCATCAAATCATGAGATTTCAAGTGTTTTGCGATGAATAAAGAACGGTACATCACCAGGTGAGGGCAAGATTTCTAGTGAACTTACTAAAGTCTGTGATGACGCGTTAATATGTCCATTCCACAAACTGTTCTGTTCTATTCCGGAGACGGAACATTTTCTGTCAGAGTTGGGCCTGTCTATCATCCCATCAATACCTAAATGTGGAGGTAAATTTGGTTGCTCTAACTATCGCACAACGACCATCACCGATTCCTCAGATAAACTGTTTGCTGTTTACTCATGAATCGGTTCTCTGTCGAACGAAATCTGAGCACCAAATTCAAACAAGGTGGGTCGGGTTGTGTAGATCGAATATCCAACTTACAAAGGATTCTGGAGCACCGTGCACGGCATCAACAGAAAATGACAGCGTCGTTTATCGAATTCCTTGCTGCCATCGAATCCGTAGACTCTAGTTGTTTATGGGACATCGTGCTATCGGATGTGTTCACCTTGGAGCTCGTTAACCTAATTGGAGCCTATTACCAATCTAATAGGGCTGGGGTCCGTGTCTACGTTGAATAATCGTGCGAATTTAGACAGTTCGTTATCTCCTGTTATCTTTAACTAGGTCGTCAACGGGATCATTAACAAGGTATTGAGAGACTATCAAATAGATTAAGTGGTATTAGTTTTTTTAGCGAAAAGGCTAAAATGCTTGAAACGCTTTTAGACCGTAGTAGTAGCATTACTGCAAAGGTAGTCTTTGAGATAGATCCAGGCAGGCAACTAAACGTCCGGGGTTGTCCGATTGGATAAGTTTTCAATATGTTGTTTGGTTCCAGTATGTCACCCAATGTTTAGGGTGAAAGGGCAGTGAAGTTCAGGATTGATAGTGCGCGTAATTCCTATTTCCTTTTTGAAAACCACCCTTTGGTGCTGGCATGGGATCAGTCTCAAAATAAAGTACGTGTTTAACAAGTAGCAATCCACCATGTACTTCTTTATGGATCCGAGACGTGGCTGCTCAGGTCCCAGGCTTACGATCTTTCGAAGTGTTCGACCATTTTTACCAACAGATAATCTTGGGCGTCGGATATACCGACCAGATTTAAAACGTTGTCATTCGGAATCGATGCATCCAACGGCGGAGACTACGCGGGTTTGACCACATCCTTTGAAAGACAGACTCGGCGCATTCGCGAAACTTGTCCTCAGCCCTAGATCCGCTCGTACTTGGCGTTGTCAACTAGGCGGTCAAATGAAGACCTTACTGCCTACTGTGAAGAAGGGTGTTCATGCCCGGGGACTGCATACCGTCCATAGCGTTCGAAGGTGGGAATGCGATTACGAGCTGTCACGATCTCGCCTCCGATTGCCGCGCGTGGGCTAGCGTTATCCGAGACATCAATAAAGCTCGATAATCCACCCGTCGAGCCAGCCGCATAAAAGTAGACGTGAAGTATGCCAGTCGTTTCATGTAGGTGATAAGCAGGTGTATAGTAGGATTTGGAAGGTTGAACAATTTTCTTTGAGTTGCGGTTCATTGACGTAATAGAGATTTTGAGAACGTAAAGGAAATGATGTAGGTTAGCGTTGGATCGATTGTCCTCAAGATGTAGATTGGCAAAATAATAGAAACTAAACCACGTGACCTCGTCATTATGATTTATGCATGAATTAAAAGTGGTTTAGGCATTAGGATATCAGAAACGTACCAGTCAGACAACAACAAATATGATTCAAAGTGTGCAAATACAATTAGGAAATTATTACAGAAAATTGGTGTGTGAACAACCGACAATAGTTACTGTATATAGGCATGCTTGGAAAGTTTGCGAGTTATTTTAGCTAAATTACAAACGTTCATAGACACTTTGATCGTTAAAGCGCAATGCTTTAATCTGCATCACAGGAAGAACAATAAAGCGTTGCTAGGTTTTACAATTCAACAAAACTTGACGAGGATCCTATCTATGAGCGAAATGGGAAAATTTTGCCATGGTTTTGCCATAGAGCATGATCACGAAAACAAAAGTATGTTTCAACTCAACAAGATCTGTCATTTTCTTCTTATTTCAGACAGAATAGCCTCAATGAGTTTTCAAAAAAATATGCACGGCATTTGTGACACACTGCTTAGTGTTGAGAAGCAAACAAGATTGTAAACACAATTGCGGTATTTATTTGCACTCAGTCGCCATGGTGTCTTCTATTTCGATCAAAAGTGTTTCAATCTGCGAACAATTGACACGCGAAACGGAATCTTGAGAAAATTGTCCATGATTCGTGGTTCATTTGGCAAGCGCGTATACTTTGTGTTCGAATGAAATGTGGTTCTGGATAAATTACGTGTGACAATCTGTTACAGTGATATGTTACGTATATATGACTGCTTAATCATAGCTTAAATAGAAATATGAGTCTGGATAACGCTGATGGGTCTGTCTAACCAGAATGCTGTAATGCTTCGCAAATGTTGAACATCAATTTTTAATTCTTTTTTGATAGTTCAACACTCATACATTACTGGATTCAGATGGTAGACGATTTTGCTATACCAAGTGAATATTTTTAAAACAGTATAGATTACCAGTAAGTATAAAGTTAAATGACAGGAAGTTTCAATCGATTGGAATATGTTTCAGACAGATGATTTGTTCATGATGCAAAGAAATTTGAGTGCAATCGGTTAGAGAAAGTTTTGGGTAACGCTTCACTTCAGACAAAGGAGCTTCGTCAGCCCAAGCGTGATAGTCAGCACAGGAAACATGGCTAAGTAGAAGTACGAAAGTAGACTTTTATCTTTTCGTCAAGCTACGTCTCCAATATCAGCAGACAACTGAGGCTCACATCCGTTTGACGATTGCACTATGGTCTACATAGAACTCTTGGTAACGATCCACAAATTGTCTGCTGGTTCAAAAGCGGTGTCATTTTCATTTGTTGGGATCGATTTCTAATCGAAATGATCCAAAATAGTCGATATATCACGGGCAACATCCAGCTACACAATCATGTACTACTTTTCACCACCTAGAAAATCCTCGAAATTTAAACTTAAGTTTAAAATGGCTCATTTGTTTGCATTTCCAACCCTGTTTACATGAGTGTGGGCTCATGTGATTGAACAGGTTGGTCGTACCAAAACTATCCAACACTGGCATACAAGCGCAACCTGTTTACTTTTCTTCCATTGTTTCAAGTGCATGCTGATCCTGATACTACTCTCCATACCTAATGAGTGCAAACAGCACGAAACCGGTCGTGGGGTGTAAGTGTGATGAAAATGCATGCAAATGAGCTTTTTTCTACAAACAGAAAGTACAAACTCATGAAACCGTTGCAGGTCAATGCATAAAAGTCCCGTCATTGAGAAATATTATTGGTTTTCTCATAAACACATTTTCATATCTAAAATCTTGATTATCATAAGTCAAAGTTTTGCTGTCCATTTTGTTTTCACCAAAATGTCATACATACAGTCGCACCGCGTACTAATCTGCCTTTTAGCCAAAGACGGTACAAGCTCTTTGTTTGAAAGTTCTGCTTTTCTTCTTGCCACGCGTATCAATTGGTGGAGATAATCAATCGTTATAAATAGAGTTCAAAGTTCTCAGTTTTCTGGATTTTGGTAAATTATTCGAGTTCGCTCTGGTACAATTGAACAATTGTCGCTGCTAAAACTTACCGAGCAAGCTGATCTATCTTGTATGAGTTGGCCTTAATATATTTTCATAAAAAAACCAAACAATATTCGCACTCAATCTCCTCGATATGTGAGACATCACAATGACACTAGCCGAGTTCAATTGGGCATGTAGAGTATAAATTTGAGTCTTGATTTTGGGCGCTGCAGAACCATCAGTTTACTAATTTTCTGGAATGCACGAAACAATTCAGCTTTTCTTGTCCTTGCACGTGGCTTGATAGGTTTTGATAAATCAATTGGCTGTCTATGACCATTGCAAGTAAAACCAAATCTTGCTTCGTGTTTAGAAGTTGTTATTTTCCCAGAATGCGAGCAGGACACCACACTGTAGATGATGTATTCTTCAGTACGCTTTTAAAAGAAATAACAAGCACAATTGGCCTGTTATTTGTCTTCACAGATGACGGAAACGCTTTTCAATACATTCTCAGATCCTTGGTTGATCAGAGCACGTTCTGTTGTGACTCAATTTGATTGTGCCTCACTAATTTACTTGACGTCATTGACTATGTCAAATAAATACATTGATACTAAAATATTTATCAACTATTTATTGAATAGTTTTGGGTTGCTTCGAAAAATTTACTAAAGCGCTAATCGTATATGGATGCATCCGAAGCATATTGAACTATTCAATACCTTGTCTAGCATCCAGATTACCTGGAAATCTAAATAGCTTAGGATCGAATTTTCAATGCTACGCTTCTTCTACTGAGAAGGTGATGATAAGCTTTTCAGGAAACCAATTTCGAATTGCTTCTTTTCATTCGATTTTGGATGAAGTCGATATATTTTTGGGTCTGCTGCGGACATGTTTTACTCTTGATGCGATTTGCATCCTGAGGTTCATTTCTTAGAGTTTGGGTAGCGCATATCTTAACAAAAACATCAACATTTGTATATGAATCCGAATTAGGAGCGTAGATCTTAGAAAAATGAAAGCTGTATATTTAATAGCGTTCACCATCTCTGAAAATTTATCTTAAAGCCGTGATCTTTCTTTAATTCTGTAGGCATTTATACCAAGCTTTTGGCCTTCTGTTTCGCTTGCAACCCAACACTTATTCCTTCTCATAAATAAGAAAGCATGCGCCACATGGTGTCAGTTGAAACAATTTTCTATCCATTGAAATATTTTAACTAACCTCTCATTTCGTTGACCTTAAAGTTACCTCGCTGGAAAACTGTTATTAGCCCATCAAACGTCATGGAAACGGTACGAAAACTGTAATATTGGCACATCTATACAATCAACCTATCTAGGAAACTACCAATAAAATTCTGTTAAGTGCTTGTAATTGGCGATATGTCCAACACAAAACTTGATGTTTGTAAAGTGAGAAATATTATATTCAGAATATTTGACGAAGCCTTGAAACAAGGATAAATAAATACCCACGAAAAAAACCTCGGCTAAAATATAATTCAAGAAAGACATTATTTCAATTGGAATCGGACTAATCTCACCGTCAATGGCAAAAATCGTCGCATTCATGAATTACTCAATGCATGGAATTCGATGCAGCAATCTACGAATGAACCAGTTCTATTCGGTGACAATTAGGTAACATTGAGTACACGTGTTTAACGAAAAAACGTTAAAATCCCAACAGTACGCATAAGTTCAGTTTGTATACACCGGATGAATCTCATTTTCAACTCTTTTCAAAGGAATCTCATTGACGATGTCCATGATCAAATCCAAACATTTAAGGACTACCATTCTGTAATTGAGCAGCGACTATTAAATTTTATTTCGAATACACAGAAAAGGTGATCGGTTTTTCTTTGCCTAACGAGTACATTAAACACGAAACCGATCATGGCACGTGTCTGTGTGTAACTGAGAACGTGAACAAAACTTTTTTCAATTTCGAATGTATAACACTTGATTCGGGGCTTGTTCGGAGCATAAATTCAGAAATCTCAAAAACAGCTTTACAATCTCTTTTATTTTGACAAAGAGAGTTTTAGAACAGACACAGAAGATGAAAATAACGTTTGTAATGAATCGGTTATGGCAAGTTTTTGGTAACGTTTCGCTTCTGAACACAGAAGCTTCGTCAGACCAAGGTTGTCGGTACCAACAGTGTTAAGGTTTAAATGGCATTCTCTTGACCTTGGAGACACAGAAGATATTCGGTTATAAAATAACTCTGATTGTTTACCACATTTCCAGGTGAGTGGAAAAGACATCTCTCCGTGTTGTGTCATTGGAGTACTGAGGTTTGTGGTTTCAGTGGCATAATTGTGAGAAACGTGCTTTGCATGTCATGAGAATTCATCGAGGGCGTCGCTCACGCTGGCTGGATTATGTCGATTATAAGTAAACGGTTGTATCATGTAATCCAGATGTGAAATCGCTGGGTGATGACCTTACGAACAGCAATAACATGCTCCTGACTTCTCACTTCAGAAACAATGTAAACTACCAGTGTTGAAATAAGAAGAGCAGACAGAAGCAATATAAAACGGGACAAGCGATGCCGATTGACGGGTCACTACTTTTCGCTTTGATTTTGGCGATTTTGTGCTAAAATTTCTTTATGGATTGATAACCCAAATCTTGGGTCCGCAAATTTTGTGTATCCATATATTTTAAGATTTATTGAAAACATTTTTTTATTTCTTTCACATTAGGACAAACAGTTCGTAACAGCTGGGAAGTGCAAATGTGGGGAATGTGTGAAAAATTTGGTATCTTTTATTATTTTCGATTCAATTCAACGCAATGGGCAATCGCCCCGATAATTTAGGCTCTAATGGCGGCTGTAAGAAAATGTATTTGTTACTAATTCAAATGACTGTAAATGAGCTTCAGACCATTTTCACTGAATAAATGTACATGATGAATAAATTATCATTAATAGATCCCCATCATACGTAGCTTATTTACCACATTCCCACCTATTTCTATTAATTATTTTTCTTTAAAATCGAACAATTTTCGGGCAATTGCAGCTTACATTTTCACACTTGCCATTTTATATTTCGCTTCTTTGTAAAAAGAGTATCAAAACCAAATTTTCGGCGCCCAACTCTAGAAAGGATAGCACAATTGATTACACATTTATAAAAGTTAAAACATGTCATTGACCATGAAATCAATGAAAGTTATGCACTTTTAAAAGCTCATTTGCATGCATTTCCATCACAAACACACCCCACGTCCGGTTTCGTGCTGTTTGCATTCATCAGTCAGGAAAAGAAGAATCAGGATCCACATGCTCTTGAAACAGTGGACGGATGGTCATGGGCATGAGTCTAAAGCCCTATCCACATGAGTGTGGGATCATGTGATTGAACAGGTTGGTCGTAGCAACCTTATTCAACAGTGGCATACAAGCGCAACTTGTTTCTAAACATTTTATTTTGTAGGGAACGTCAAGCGATAAACAGCTGTTGCGTGTGTGTATGCACGTGAGGTCACATTCACGAACAATGGAAAACTGAATTCCCAGTTGCAGAAATTACTTGATGTTATACATACCCAAACAGAGAACTTAATGCGTTACGTTAAAAAATCGGATCTGCAATATCGATGGTCTTTGCAGTAAGTAGATTGGTCTATGAGCTGATCTCCAACTGATTTATGGTCAGCTTTGATGAATATGACCTGAATATGAACCTAAGTTTGATGTTTAGACAGAAGGGAGCAGCCCAAACCAACAGTGAAACCTAATTATGAGGGATATAAGCAACAACAAACTCTATATAGAAATCCTCTGTACTGCTTCTTCACGAATATAATTAACGAGGTATTTAATCTTAAATTGATACATTCCATCCCCTTTTAGGCGAAATTTACTGAACACTTTACCGATTTATTGAAAGCTCATCAAACACGAATTACCTATTTTGGAAACGCTTCTCAAACAACTGTGTACTGCAAATGGTCGTCTAATCAAGCGAATTGTTAGCATGTCGTTCGTCCAATGAATTTAAAATCAATGAAAAGATGTGACGTTTGCAACAAGCTAGTCTATACTATCTGATCTCGATTCCCCTAAATCTGGAAATTTGGAAAACTGAGCGTTCAATATCTCGCTACTATGAGATATAGAATATTATTTTAATTTCTACGTAACAGGTCCATGTTAGGTTTTTACGCCGAGACTGTCGACATTTATTGGAATAGCACATACTTCTAACGCAACAAATTAAAAACCGATCCGTTTGACCTGTCCAGTAGCCCTTTCTCAGTTGGCAGCAGTGAACGCTGTGATATTACGTAAAATGTCCATATCTCCCCATCATCCAACCTACCTCAGCAGTGCGATATTCAAACAGTTAAGCATTTACACAACAAAACCAATTAAACTAATATGACCAATATGGTATAGCAACTCAGCTTGCCTGTGTACTAATTTTAGTTCATTTAACACGTGATTCAGGAGAAAATCAGTTCACCAAATCAACTATTTTCTAACTGGTTTGTGTTCGTTTGTTCCGTTTTATTTGTTTCGTTCTATGCCTAGAAGCAGATTGCCTAATCTGGGCTGTCATTCGCATGTGCCTGCTTTGGTTTCGTCGATTCAGGGTGATCACTGGCAACCATTCCTCCGGGAATATCAGTGATAAAT
Source organism: Atriophallophorus winterbourni (assembly GCA_013407085.1). Lineage (NCBI taxonomy): Eukaryota > Metazoa > Platyhelminthes > Trematoda > Plagiorchiida > Microphallidae > Atriophallophorus > Atriophallophorus winterbourni. The sequence goes on along the minus strand of JACCGJ010021257.1, from coordinate 131,996 downwards.
TTGGGTCTATAGTGCTTGAATAATGATACAGTTTGTTTCACGCTCTTCTGCATAAACTTTGCTCTGTTGCTCAAGCATACTCTTATAACCGAAACAGAAAGTATTTACCTACGCACTCAAATTGATGGCAAACATTTCAACCTTAACCGTTTGATGCCAAGGTACGGGATGCGCTAATACATGACTTGCTGTTTGCCGACGATGAAGTCATCATCGCTCACTGTCAAGAGCAGCTCCAGGCTTTTCGTCTTATCGCAAAGTGTTTGTTCTGTAAATCAGCATGATGGGACTGTATCACCCAACATAATCACTGTCTACATCATTCAGTTTCAACCATTATATCATTTCATACGTCTTGGTTCGAATACTATGGATTCCCTCTCGATAGACAAGATTGATTAGAGGATTGACAGAGCAACTGCATTTGAGGCAACCACAAGCTGATGGTATACAGCTAGAGCGTACTGAATACTCTAATGGATTGCATCATACTAAGACAACACCGCCTAAGCTGGTTGGGTCATGTATACTAAAAAGAACATTATCGTATTCAAAATGATCTACTCTATGAGCAGTTGAAATCAAGAAAGTGACCTCCGGGCGAGCCACAATTGCGGTGCAAAAACGTTCGAAAAATGATATGAAAGCTGCTGACATTGACCTTGTGGGTTGGGGAAAACCTGTTCTTTACCCCTCACTTTGTAAAGCGTCATTTTCAAACGGAACAAGAGCAGATGCAGTTTTCGGCTGACATGGTGCAAATGACGTTGATCGGCCGAGTGCAACCCCTATATATGAACGTTGCGTGGGTGATTGTTTTCTCGAATCGGACTGGTCAATCATTTGGAACGCGAGGAATCGTGAGTGCTGGTGATCCACATCCACGGTCGAGATCAAACAATGGAGGTGAACAGCTAGTATCCTATTCATTATCGTAATGATGCTTGCTCATATACGACTACTACATTATAAATACCTGTGAACCCAGTCTCCGGAAATTCAAACAATGGTTGAAATAATATGGTAATGCTTCATAAAAAGCTTTTTACGCTGAAGGCATATACAGAATATTGCGTAGAAAAATGGGTCAACAAAACTTAAGAAAAATAAAAAATGAACTATGGAGCCGTTGTCGGATCAGTCCCTGTAATCACGTGCCGTGAGACATCTAAATAGGGTTATTCCTATGGGTTTTAGCAAAATATCAATAGTTAAATTCAGTTTTATCATACGCATAATTAGTTTCGTGCTGTTTGCATTCATCAGATTGGGACATTATGATTAGTATTCGCAAGATTTAAAGAACGGGGAAACGATAATCAAATTTCGAAACCCTCAACACACACTGATGAATAATGATTGCGCGACCAACCAGTCCAATCACATAATGGAAACGCACGCAAATATGAATATTTTGTTCAGGACGATGGGTTTGCCTCTACATGCCACATGCGATTAGGCAGGTTGGTTCTGCGAGCTTGATGGCCTAAAATTTCAAAATTTGTGTAACATTTCTCCATTGTTTCAACACATGCGGTTCCTGATCTTACTTGGCGTAGATAGGTATAATCAACGCATAACCGGTCCTGATATATGTGTGTGATGGAAATACAAGTAAACATGGATCCAACGAAAATAATTTCAGAGCGGCAAATTCAATTTTGAAACGCTCTCCGCATGTAAATTTGTAAGATGCTCAAAAATGATTATCATTAATTAAGGATCAATCGCGCACTTGACTGAATTAAAATCCCTTGCTGGATTTCTAAACCACGTGTAGGAGCTTCCAGCTCAATGTATGTTTATTTTCTCTGGATGCTTTGTTGATCCATTTGTTTATTATTAACACTCACTTGAACCCCCACATCTTCAAGTATGTATCAACACTTGAATTACCAATCCAACCACCAGCACCACCAACACAACGCATGTATCGATTGCATAGTTGTGTGCATATAAAAGTTCATACAACTAATCGTTACATTGAGATTCTTGTGTGAGAAACTTTGGCTCAGAGCTTCTTTCCTCCCAGAATGTTTTCACGTGCTAAACATGAACCAGTTAAGAGGGAGAGTGATGTACACTAACCGACTTGAGAACGCGCTTTTTAGGGGGCGTAATTGCATAATATTGTACTCGATTTGATTATAATTTTACGGGTATCAACTCAACATGTAATTAAATCATGCTATCAACATCAAGTTGTTCCTTCGTACTTTTACAACGTCAAGATATCTATTTTAAATCACTCGATTCTAACAATATTAATCGTTGCTAATTATTACTCTAGTCTGCAGTTTAGTTTTAGCCGTAAATGTAACCTGTATTTTGTGTAATTTTATACGCGCAACTAACCTCGACAGAAAAAAGCCAATGTATGTAATTGATTACACGTAGCTTCTAAATAGGTCAAGGCGATTTCGGCGATCGATGTGGTTTCTAGGTCAAACTGAGGATGGAAAACCTTTCTGTGTTAATTGGGTTAGTTGCTTCATAAGTTGTAAATCGGAGTAATCACAAAAAATTGACCGAATGAAAATTGTACAATTCTATATGAAATCAAAACTTGCTTCTCTAATCAAGGTACTTGGCGCGTAATACCTGCGAACAAAATTTTGCCAATGGTTGATCTATGGATAAATTACTCTTGATTCTGGATGTTTTGTTATTACTTACATACTGTTGCACTTCTCTTTCCTCAATTCTGTATGCATCAAGTGTAGCACAGTGCGCAGCAGTACCACATCATGAGGCTCTGCTTCGAGCAACGATTTCCAATTGAGTGAATTTCATTTTTCCTTCGCCCACAACCCTCCAATGCAGTAAAATATTTCGCATTCATATGCGTTCCGTTACCTGACTTTCAGTGATTGTGTTTCGCTGACTACAGTTTGTTTCAGAATCTTATCAAACAATTTTATCAAATTTAATCTCTGTTTTTACTAATCATGCTCGATTTCTTGATATATACAATATATAATATAGAACGGACAGAAAGACATAAATATGAAACATTCTATCAGAGGTGTATCATTCGCAAGATTGCCTTAATATGCAATTGAAAATCATTATCAATTACAAAAATCTTCATTCGCATGCGGTTCCAGCACACATTACCAAGTAATTAACAAATATGTTTTTCAATATTCTATATAACATGTTTGATTTGAATGTTAAACTTTGAGGAAACACGCCAAAATAGAATGGATTTAAACCAAAATTTGACACAAAACCGTTTCAAGAAATTCGCTTTCCAGCTGCCTAGACCATCAGAAACTAGTGGCATTCGGAAATGGAATCCATTAGGAAGCTATTAGATATACACATGTTAATTGGAAACGACATCATAATCAAGATCTCGAGATTCTGTTAAAAATGAGAGACAAACGGTAACAATTTGCAAGATTACTTGTTGCCAAACAGCTCAGTTTCTTTTGTTCGCGTGGACAATAAGAAATACTTCAAAGCGGGTGGGGGATATTACGATACATAGCACCAATAGATAACCGCATTACATACATTTAAACCTAATAGTATCATTGAGTATAATATCTGCATCTGATTGGCTGCGTCTTCCATATCCTCGTGAGCGATTTCCCTTTATTGCATTTCTCATTATACACCCAGGGTGCAGGTTGAATGAGCATAAAAATTCTCTTAATTTGGAGAAATTTTGAGGCGCATATTATTTAATGATGGCTGTAAGCTTGCATACTAAGGTAGAGCTTATTTTTCACACGCTTAGAAAGCAGAAGACTAAACGAAACCGATCTAGTATAAAATATCATGAAAAAAATATATTTCAACCCACTGCTAAATATAATAATAAAATATAATAACAAATAGTGATTACATCTCCGTTGATACACCGTTTATAAGTCTAAAAGACTAATTCCTTTTTAAAAGGGATATGAATAAAGCAAAAGTGAATTAACAAACTTATACTTGCATGCCACTTTTCAACAGATCGGCGCAGTTAACCTTTGGTTGACTGATCTAAGCCAACCGATCAACTAACTGTAAATGCCCTCTGGCTTGCATGTCTAAATTTGCTTGAAATTTTCTCATTTTTTCAAGGCTCACTAAACCTAATATTACAGTTTCGACCTGATGACAGCGATTGCCAGAAGCCGTTTGTCGTTTGCAAGCGCAGGGAATGTGAGCACTCTAAAAGCAGCATAAAGTTTCAACATATTGTGGTGCTCACATCCCCCGAAACACACCACAACCGATTTCTGGACATTTGCCACCGTCATGCGAAGACATTAAGATCAGATTCAGCGAGCCTTAAAACATTGGTACGGTGGTAAACAAAGGTAGGTTTGTATACCACTGTTAAATAGGGTTCTTACAAAGAACCACGATGTTCAAATACAGAATCACAAGGTGATACTTGGTCAAGCGCTCGAGGCACTCATAGATGACCAATATAATGTGTTGCTCAAATCTCCCACACTTACACACCACTACCGGTTTCTGGCTATTTGCCGTCATTAAATGGAGAGAGTGAGATTAGGTTCAGTGAGCCTCGAAACAGTGGATAAGTGGTAAACAAAGTTATAATTGAATGCCACTGTTGCATAGGGTTCGTACAAAGAACCACGATGTTCAAATACAGAACCACAAGGTGATACTTGGTCAAGCGCTCGAGGCACTCATAGATGTCCAATATAATGTGTTGCTCAAATCTCCCACACTTACATACCACTACCGGTTTCTAGCGGTTTGTTGTCATCAGGTCGAGACAGTAAGATTAAATTCACTGAGTTTTTTAACAGTGGAAAAGTGAAAACCTAAGGTTACTAGAATGTCACTGTTGAAGTTTCAAAGTCATATAACCATAAAATTTGCCTGAAATTCACATTGACACTGGCAAAAGACTTTTCACCATCTTGAAAATTCTCGAAAATTAAACGGAAGTTCAAAAAGGCACATTTGCGTGCATTTCCAACCCTATCTACATGAGTGTGTGATCATGTGTTTGAACAGGTTGGTTGTAGAAACTGTATCCATCACCGGCATACAAGCGCAACTTGTTTACCAATCTCAAGTTGTTTATAATGCACAGAAATTTGAGTGCAATTGGTTAGAGCAGTTTTTGGATAACGTTTCACTTCTGACACAGAAGCTTCGTCAGACCAAGAGTGATAGTCAGGTCAGGGAACATGATTAGGTTATATATGTTTTCAATCCATAGGTAAACTGACCACCAGAGTTTTAAATCACTGCCCTTCAATGCAAAGGGCGTTATCTATGCGCCTTTAGTCGCGGAAGTATTACATATGCGCACCTCATTAGATAGCTGCTATCGGATCGATATCTTGTTGTTATTTTCTCATACACAACACACAATCACGAGTGCATATTTAGAAAGCGGGTAATTGAAGGAGATTTGCGTGAAAGGGTATCTGCATTCCATAATTGACGTAACTTGATGCTCAGAGTTGCGACCTTCGCACCCGCAATCTCAGATTATTTAATGGACCGTTTGTCACCAAATCACTCACTGTGTATCGAGTTCATTTCTAAGATCAAAGCTACCTTGCGGTTGCTTTTTGTCTGACGTGTTTGGTGTTGTGATTCCAATATGTGCTTGCATTTCAGTTGATCGTTCGCTATGATTCAGTCTGTGGTTGGGAATAATTTGTGTATCTTTGGATTTGTGGAGAACCGAGCGTGACACCTTGTTCTTTTGTCACTGGAGAGTATTTTTATTGTACAGGGTATTTTATGCACATGCGTAACCCAACAAACAACTACGGTTATCTGTGTACTAACTGGAGGCAATGCAAAATTACAGCATATAATCGGATAAATGACGTGTTTTTCGCCATCCTGGCACTTTTACGTTTATCTTTCTAAATTTATTATCCGTATAGCTAGTACTGTAGCAAGGTTTTAAATGTGTGAAGCATGTACATGAAAGAAGGCCTGAAGCAATGGGAAGGGTGTGATGATTAATATAAACTGATTGATATCAGTACTAACTTTACCACTATGTACAGTGGGGAAATAGGCATGAGTACGCTTCAAAAATCGCACCTCTTGCACCGCATGTACGCTACCACCACACCATTACGGTCGACTAATTATCGCTAATGATCGCAAATAATCGTGGGGTTTGTTTGGGAAATAAGTCGATATTTTACACGGTATGTCCAACGACAAATTTATAATCTCAATAGGTATCAGCAATGAACGGAAAATAAACTAATTATGTCATTTATGTATTTAAACTTGATGTTGAATAACATTTGCATTGTGACCAAGTTTGATTTTCGCAGAGCAAAATAACGCTTATTGTATGTTCAACAACGTAGCAGACACCATTTTGTCGTAGCCAGTAAAACTTTATTACGAAGCTCGGATGCTTTACAAAATAGAGTCCAGCACGACGATAGAGAAACATCCAACTTGAACGAATGCGAGATAGTTTGCTTAATCAGAATGGGCGGCTTAAATTGAACTCAGTGTAAAAGCTCGGTTATCACTATGCTAGGAACACTCGCAGCAACTCTCCTTGCCGTTTAATCATTTTCTGTTCGATCAACGGTTAATGCAAGTCAAATTTAAGCCAATCGGTTCACGTTTTTAAAAGATCAACACTGATTCTTTCTACACGACTAAGTGCACCGATACGGTAGATCGATCACAGGAAAATCGTAGCATAATTAACACGACACCTGTTCTGTTTCATATGATATCGAAACGGACCCCATTGAATAAATTGATTAATTATTGCTATAAATGATGATCATCATTTTCAGCCAATGAAAACAATGTGAACTACTCTTACAATAATTGAATTTGATCAGCAAAGACTGCGTAAAACGATTTTCATGAAGTCTTTAATGTACATTAATAAAATTGGTTCCTATCATTGTTAAACTGTTCAACAACCTAGCAATATAATTAAGTTATAACATCCTGATAAGGAATATACTATAAATGCGATAGCAAACCACGAAGGTCGTCATACTTCAACATGCGATCGAATTTCAAACTATTCTCTCGGAAAGCTGCGTACGGCGGCAATTTAAAATAAGTCAATCAGCAAAACGAAAAAGATGTGTCATGAGTTGCAATAAATCAATTAGTGTATTGAAATAATTTGTGTCATGAGTTGCAATAAATCAATTAGTGTATTGAAATAATTTTCAGATTTTATGTACACACAACGCACTTGGATCGAGATAATTTGAGACAAATTATTGGCGCGGTCTGGAGGTATTTGGAGTCATGACGGAATTAGCGTAGGAGTTCCAATGGTGGGAGATTGAATTTGCTTCAGATATGGCGCATCCAATGGTGGGAGATTGAATTTGCTTCAGATATGGCGCATCAATGTATACTGTTGTATTTTCTAGCCGAGCAGACAGACGATTAACATCCACATTGTTTGGCAATGTATGCTCACTTCGATGCTCAAATATAAGGTGATCACGCTGTCTGGCAAACCCTGTTTTCTTTGCATATCGTCTAGCATGCACGAGGAGCACACCGTTCTGACGTACGATGCTTAGCTCGTTCGGTTCAACACTTGATCCAATGTCTACACGGAGGCGAAACAGCCTTGGAGATGCTGGGGGTGAAGTAGGACCTGCAACTCTATAATTTCGTGCGTGCATGCGTTCAGGAATTTTAGTACTTGTAAACAGTTTAGTGGCGGGATTGTGTGCAGTTATTGGTTCCATGGAATGACCACGAGCAGGAAAAACGTTCTTTTGACCTGCTATATTTGGCGGAGGACGTAACTGTGGGGGTGGAGAAATCAGGTGACGCATGGGAGCTAGATATTGTCCAAATTTGTCATTCGAAGTGAGGGTGGAGTTTTGGGGCTCCATAAACGTTACTCTACGAAGGTCTGGTTGGAAATTCGTTCGTGGAGGAGATCTAGTTCTTGCTTGCTGACACCGCAGATGTCGGTTAATAACAGACGGGAGTGGATCAGTGGCTTCTGCTTCAATGGTCAGCATTCCGGAATCTGAATAATAGTACTGTACAGTGCTTAGATCCACAGAGAGAGGCACATGAATTTCACGAACGACTTCGTGAGTGGTTCGATCTCCGTTCTCAGCAATCTGTTCATATTTGGCGGTGATCAGTACCACTTGATGCTTAGCGCTGATTTGGAGATTCCTTCTGGGAACACCACTCAAATCTATATCAACAACGTACTTCAACAAACCATTTTTATCACGGACATAGCGAGGTTGGGACGGGATAGTGTCCACGTGAAGCGAATCTCTGGTCCCGGCAACACTTCCCCGATGCGAAAATGACGGTCGTTGAAACATGTAACATGAGCCGTTGCCTCGATGTTTTCATTGGATCGAGTCCACTCCAACGGGGCTCTCCACTAGTGTTTCGAGCTTGGCGTATGACCAACACGTTTCGGGTTGTGCACGCGCGTCTGTGAGACAAAGCTGCAACTGGTCGCCCTCTGCGAAACGAGCCAATCAAACACGAGATTTTAGGTGTGCGCGTGATAGACACGCCAGTCAGGTGACTTGTGGATGCTCATACAAACACGTGAATTTGCACTGGTCACGGGATAAATGCAACGGTGTAACAGATATGGTGGTATCATTTGCCTGAATCCGAAAATCCATTTTCGTCACAGTGAAATTATATAAATATTTATTTGATTGTTTTGTTAGAGTTTTGTTGAAAAGCTCCTTCAAGCGCACGGTGTGCATTTGGGGGTTATTCACGTTTAAATTACAATTATTTGACTGGCCTAGCGTTAAAATAATTATATTAATTCCGTTCATACTCGCAACCTTCGCTTGAAGAAGTTAAAATGTCGTCAGCGAAATTAGAACAAAATGCCAAGAGATATCACACGCATAAATATCACCTTCATACCGGTATAATAATTAGAATTATGTATATCTAACTTAAAAATGCGACTTAGCATTAGCCTACACTAATACAGAATATATTTACAGCGAAATTTTTAAGAGATATTTCAGAGAAGAAGCTACATTATGCTAAATTGTTTTCAAAAAATCGTCGATAGTTATTAGTTTTACAGCCGCTCAAATAAGATATGAATCACAGTACTAACAGCTTGAGGATTACACCGGCTCAAACATAACCATTAAAGGATTTAATTCATTTCCTTCTACCGATTCATAAATTGAGGAACTCTAGCTCAGACGACGAAAATAAATAAACTGAATTCATTTTTGGTTCAAGTTATCAAAATGTTACGGTAAATTATTAATGAATTATTTTCCGTGACAGTTTCCAAAGATATATAATTGACTGACATTGTTTGATAGGCTTCGTACAACGAACCACGATTTTGAAACACAGAATCACATAGTGATTCCTGGTCAAGCGCTCGGGGCGCTCATTGATGACCAATATAATGTGTTGCTCACACACCCCTATATACATATCACAATCATAATGTGTTTGTAGTTTTGACCAACCATACCCATATTAAAATACGTAAAACAGTTTATCGAAGGTAATAATTTTAATACGAATTTGTTGACGCGCGGTCTAACCGATAACACATTGAATTGCATTGCTAGAAACTGAACTGAGATAGTGAGTCATATTCTAGATTTTCCAACGTTTGTACATTGATCTGAAGTGTTGATCCTGTTACTTTTAGCAAGTTAACATGATCTCGCAGTTCAATCACTCTTTGTGATTTCGGTGCTCGGCATTGCAAACTTATTTCTACACTAACATTTCCAATGTTTTTTGCTTGCATGGACAATATTATTTTGTATAAAAAAATTTGTAGAAAATTTTGTTTGCACATTCCTTTATCTTTGCTAAATCATCATCATTAACCCTAGGTATTCTTAGCCATAATCGTTAGCATAAAATTAACTGAAGATTTCTAATCATTTTCCAACATCCTGTCCAGGTAAGTTATAAAGTAGCTTCATAACTCAACATTAATTCGACAAACTATGGATTGAGGTAACTTGAGGTTACTGGCAATCATCTATGACGCTGCCATCTCCACTCGTCATCTTCAGCATCTTGAGACTATAACCAGAAAAACTGTCAGACAAAACATTATACCAGATTGCCCAATACGCCTGTTCTAATTTCTATTACACCCAAGCAAACGACTGTATTCGATTTTGTTCGAACTGACAGAAACTAAAGTGAGTGACTGGTATCCTGGATGTTTAATCAAGATTCCACCTCAATCTATCAACTTGGCAGTTGGTAAGTGCTGAACAGACATTCATGAAACGTTTTCGTATTTCTTCAAACTTAAGTATTTGTTAATGCAAATGCTAAAGGCATTCATCAGAGTTAATAAAACTGCACGTTCATTGTTTTTTGGTCTCCTAAGGTCGATGTCGACCATGGATGTACATCATAATCGCGTGAATGTTCATGATCTGCAGCTTTTGGAATGAATAAACAGTCCGATTCGGGAGGAACAATCTCTCCCGCAGCGCTAGCAACGAAAGTCAGAACTCGGTTGTATTGCATCAGTTGCACGCCGGCGGCGTGATCTGCGTTTAGCAGCCAAAAGCTGCTCCTCCACAGCTTGCAGACGACGCTTTACACAATGCCTCCAATGTGAGCGGTCAAGAGCAAGTTTTTCCCAACTCGCCAGGTCAATGCCAAGAGCTTTCATACCTATATAACAGTGGCATACAAGTATAACTTTGTTTACCATTTTACCACTGTTTCAAGGCTCACTGAACCTGATCTTACTGTCTCCACCTGACGACGGCAAACAGCCAGAAACCGGTAGAGGAGTGTAAGGGATGGGGATGTGAGTAACACTTTAGCTTTCATATCTCTTTTGCAAACGTCTTTGTACCGCAAGTGCGGTCTGCGCAATGGTCAACTTCCTAATTGCAACGCACCATAGAGTATATCTTTTCGGAATACGACCATTTTCCATTCTGTAGACATGACCAAGCCACCGCAGGCGGCGCTGTCGCAATAGGGTGAACATGCTCTGTAGACCAGCTTTTAAAAGCACTTCAGCATTAGTAACTCTGTCCATCCACGATACGTTCAATATACGACGGATGCTTCGTAGATGGAAAGCATTCACCTTCCGTTCGTGTCTTGCGTGGGTGGTCCAGGTTTCAATGCCGTACAGTAAAGCATTTAGTACGCACATCCTGTATACCAAGATCTTTGTCTTTATAGTCAGCTCGCTGTTACCCTAAACACGAGAGTTCAAACGGGACAGAATGACAGCTGATCTCCCAATCCGCTTATCAATCTCCGTGTCTAGCGAGAGGTTATCTGCAATGGTTGAACCAAGGTATATGAACTGATGTACTTATTCAAGCTGACAGTTTCCAACAGATATGATGGGAGGCGATACAGTCTCTTGACCAAGGACTTTGGTCTTGCTAATGCTGATTGTTAGCCCAAAGTCTTTGCATGCTGACGAAAATCAGTTAATTAGAGTCTGGAGGTGCTCTTGGGAGTGAGCAATAAAAGCTGTATCGTCGGCAAACAGCAGCTCATGAATTAGCACATTTCGTGCCCTGGTTTGTGCTCTCAACTGGTTCAGGTTGAAAAGCTTGCCATTACTTCGCGTGCGTAGGTAAATACATTCTGTCCTCGTCCTGAAAGCGTGCTGCAGAATCAGAGCACAGAAAAAGCCGAACAGCGTGGGAGCAAGAATACACCCTTGTTTGACTCCTCGGCGAATTTCAAAGGCTTCTGAGCTGAAACCATTAAAATGCACTGAAACCTTCATGCCTGAGTGGAACGAAATAACAAGCTTGAGCAGTCTTGGGGGCAGCCTATTAAATCAAGCATTTTGAAAAGACGCTTCATGCTGACGTAGTCGAATGCCTTAGTTCAATCAATAAATACTGCGTATAATGGCATACGCTGTTCCCGACACTTTTCTTGAAGTTGTCTCAGGGAGTAGATCATGTCAACGGTTGATCTTCCCTTGCGGAAGCCACATTGAGATTCGGAGTAAATTCTATCAGCTAAAACTTGCAGCCGGATCTGTAAGACTTTAGCAAACAATTTGCCTACAACTTTCAGAAGGGAGATTCATCTGTAATTGTTGCAGTCTCCTCTATCTCCTTTATTCTTGAATAGCGTGATGATCTTTGTGTCTCGCATCTCTTGTACACACTGCCAGCACTGAAGAAGCAAATGGTGAAGAGGTTGTAATAATGCTGCTCTACAGCATTTGATGAGCTCAGGTGGAATTCCGTCGTCACCAGGGGCCTTCCCATTCGCTAAGCGGTCGATTGCCCTATTGAGCTCATCAAGAGTAGGGGGAGTATCTAGATATTCAATAATCGGCAACCGCTCGACATTTTCAAGTACATGTGGTAAAACCTTACTGTCCCTAGAGTAGAGAGATGAGAAGTGCTCTACCCATCTTTCCATCAGCTGAGTTTTGTCCACAATCGGGTCACCAGATACAGACTTAATGGGAGCCGTTTAAAGTTTGTTTGGACCAATGTCTCTCTTGATCCCATCATACATACCGTGAAAATTTCCATTGTCCGCAGCTTTTTGGATAGTAAGGCTAATTTCTGCCCAGTAGTCATTTGCTCATCGCCTTGCAGTCAGTTGGACCTTATTTCGAGCTGCTCTTAAAAGTCGTAACTTTTCATCTTTTGGCATAACTTTGAACCGTTTCTCATCCAATACAGCAGTCATCATAGAAGCTTTTGCTTCGAACCAGTCGCTTGTTCGAGCTTTCTTTGGGCCGAAAGTGGAAAGTGCGACTCGTCATATGCAGCTTTTTATCGATTCCCAGTTTTTTGAAGCCGATTCGAGTTGGGTTGTCTTGCTGAACTCGGCTATGAAGGCTTTTGCAAATCGCGCAGCTAGATTAGGTTCGCACATGCGGGTGACGTCAATCCTAGGCTTACCAGACAATTTGATGCGGTAAAATCTCGTGTCGGGAAGCTTCAGTCTTGCACAGACCAGTGAATGATCAGTGTCACAGTCTGCGCTTTGATATGATCTGGTGAGAAGTATGCTACCTTTTGGAGGACTGTTGCGAGGTTGTGATAAAAAGCGTTTTTTTCATCAGGCGTCGCAGAGAGCGTCGGTGCATAAACGTTTACCAACGTAATCGTACCACTAATGCACTTCAGATTTGGAGTCCAAATCCGTTCGCTCCCGCTGCTGCTTGGTTCTGTTGCTTTTAGTAGGTCGTTTCGAAAAATGTGTAATTTCTTTCTGTTAGAATACCAGTGTCTGGTAATCGCGTCTCTTGCAGGGCAGCCACGTCGACATTCAGTCTCTTTAGCTCATTGTTTATCACAGCAGATTTTCTTACGCCTCAGATATTCGAGACGTCGCCAGGAAATCCAGGGAGCATGGACCGGACGTTCCAGGTTCCCAGTTTCAGAAATGACATTTGTTTCTTATTAGTTCGTTTCGCTGGTGCGGAAAAAACAGGAAACAAAGGAACAGCTAGGCTGATACGTTTTGACAACCATGTCATCGCAGGAGTTGGCAGGGCGCAGTTGAAAAACTTCGGCCTGCCTAACGGGACTCTGGCTCCGGATTTTTACTCGAGGTTGACTCCTGAAGCCTTTTCCATGATTGGATGTAGCCACCTGGCAGTGGAGGTTTGAGATAAGGGTTTTTCTCCCCCCCAAAAAAACATATGGACCGCTTCACGATTTTGCGTTTGAGTAACGTATGGTGAATGGAAAAGCGTCGCTCCCTAATGTGATATTGTTTGCAGCCACAAACTCGGAATACCGTCATTGTGAAGGTGGCTAGACTAACTTTACCGAAGCAGTTGAAGGTTTAGACAGTTAAAATAGCTGCAGTTGGGGCGACCAGTTTTTTGGTTGGTTTTCAGGAGTTCGAAATTGGGACTGGATTTATACTTTCAAGGATGACTTATAATCGTGTTCCCGGTGGTCTTGTTCTAGACATCTTGGAATGTTGAATAACCTTGTCTTGTCAAGTGGAGTAGCGAGGAATGTTCGCTAAGATGTGTGACAGTGTAAACCGCACAGAAGGTTGTCAGGCTGATATCGCTCCACTCGTTCACAACATTTGATTAAATGCGTATTTGATTCTAGGTGTAAGGACTTCATTGCAGTCTGTCTGTGCTTAAACTTCTACAGGTCCTAGACAGTTTGAAGTTACACTAATAGCTGTGATAGTTACGACGATGCAGAGGATGAAAATGATGATGGCAAACATAATGAGCGTAAGGATACACAGATGGAGTTATAGTTAGAGAAGGAACTTGAAAGATTGCCAACATGATGATTTTGTGCTACGCTACTTACGCACGTTCATTAAATACAATAAATTAATCGCATACATCATGTAAAGCGTCATGGCGTAACTGTGAATGAGGGGTCTGCCAAATCTACACTAGTTCAGTGTAGAGTCAATGAGCTCTTGTCTGCAGTACGAAATAGAACCAACAAGGTGAACCTAGTTGTCGACTCTAATGGCCAACCCAAACTCACCGGTAAATGTGTGTCTCGTGAAATGCAAACGTCGAACACATTGTGCACATTTGGTGAATACTCCGTGGTTTTGTACTCATTTTCGCACGACCCGTTATTGAGTCAATCGTTTGAAACGGTAAGCTCCGTTTGGATGAATAAATTTTAGGCGCAACTCATATTAACGATTTGGAACAAGATGACATTTATTAGAGCCGCTGTCAGCGATCGAACAATTGCGCACATCCCAGTTCATGGCTATCTGTCTCATACGAAATGTTTAAATCTTGATTCAACGTGATCTGAAATGTATCAATATGAAGTGGAAGTGTTTCTTTTTGGCACCGGATGTCGGGCCCCTGAACAAAATGTTTCAAATGTGATGGACATTTTAAATGTTACTAATGAGAACGTAAAGTTGAAGGTTACGAGGTTCATTTTGAGTAGTATGGATATGTTGAAGTGAAGCTGTGACAAATACTGGTATAGTTCCAGTGGGGACTAGAGGCTACCCAAATTCATTGATAAAAAATGCCTATCATAAATTTAACCAAAAGCGTATCAAGTTTTTGTTCAGTTTTCGAACCTAGAATTGATCTACAGCCAATTTTACAACCAATTATTACGACACGGGTTTTCTAATAACGATAGATTGTGAACACTTACACTGTACTCAACTCTCAATATTGCGGACATTTTTTCTCTGAAACGAGTCGAAAATTCACTTAAGTTGTCGTTCACGTTCCTTACATTCTCCAAATGATGACAGGAAACACTTCGAAATGACAGTAAAGTGTGTGTGTGTGTGAAAGTAACGTAAAACAATACAGTTTTACAAGTTGTGCTTGTATGCCACTGTTGGGTAAGCTTGGTAATACCAACCTGTTCAATCACATGAGCCCCCACTCATGTAGACCGGGTTTAAAACCCATGACCATGAATATAAAAGCTCATTTGCATGCATCTCCATCACACACACACCCCACCCCTGATCTTACTGCCTTTACCTGATGAGTGTAAACAGCACGAAACCGTAGTAAGATATACATTCTCGGAATATTGTCTTGAAAGAGTATTTGTAATCGTTCGCCTGGGATCAAATTTAAACATGTTTAGTGCATTTGTCCAGACTATTTCCTAGGAAATTAATTTTAAGCCTAGTGTACCACTTACTTAAATTGAGCCCACGAGTTCTGGACCAAGCAAGGAAGGATAACTGAATGATGTCGTTGCAGTGAGGGTTGGATAATCCTTCGAAAAGGACGACTGTTTCTATAAGATCGAGCGCATGCTTTCTCTCCGGCTGAGTGATAAAGCTTCTCGTGTTGAGAGACGGTTTTCGCAATGGATACTCGCAAGACCTACGATCTGGAGTATGGTGACATTCTATCCGTAGTTTTAAGACACACTAAAACTAATCATGGTTTTTTCACCCGGATGATTGCGAATAGACCACAATCAGTAGTGGTGTATGCGCGCAACTAGAAGATATTGGCATTAGCATGGAAATAAGGAATCACTGGTTACGTCTATATGCATCGCTTGCGCTTGATACTAAACAAGCGCGTGATGAGTAACATTATTGCCGGCTCAGTGAATGCGATTGTTTTCTTCCCTGTATAATTCCATGACCTTGTGTTTTGTGTGTTTAAGAAGGCAACAAAAGCATTAAAGGTTAGTAAACGGATTAGAATAATGTATTTGTAAGTATTAAACTTCAGTGTGCTACTTTTTATCCGTGAAAAAGTCTAAATTTTATAAGCCACATCACGTGGAACAGGTTTTGATATATAATTAACTGTTAGGCTGCTTGATGGTAAACAATGTTTACAATGAAGAATTTTAGAAAAAATAACTTCAGACAGAAACTTATCAAATCGGCTCGTGAGTTTTCATCTAAACAACATCATGGGGAGATTAGCATATCGCGAAACACTCCGTTGCGTGACTCCATTATGTCTAGTAAACTGCAAGCATCTCTGTACTTTACTTGACACTGTACATTTCTTTTTCGACCTACGGTTACCATGACACCCAAGAATTTATCCTTAAATGTCAATGCCAATGCATTGTTTTCTAGTTCATATAAGCAATACTCTGTTTTCCTAATCAACATGCAACTTCTCTATTTTATCCCAATTTACTTGCAACCTACTCATTACCATCCATTATTGCAGCATCAGTGAGCCGTGCTGCAGAATTGGGAAATAAAATTAAGCAAGTATATCCCAACACAAATTCCTACGTTGTCCACTAAGGAGATAATTTAGAACACTCAAATCTTGGCTGCTTTCCATGTAGATCAGAAAAAACATTTGCTCTATTTTAGAGTCATGGAAAACACCGAATTGACTTTAATTAATTTGGAAAATAACGTAAAAAAAACAATGACACCCTGTGGTTGCTGTATTATTCTGAAACCAAGCGCCAATATATCTGCTTTACCACATAAATTATTTTAAAAACATTACTTATACATCATGCCCGCCGATAGACTATTACTCAAGTCTTCTAAACCTATCAACAAGCTAAACAAACAAGAACAGTGAAGAGGAAATGCTTTTCACGATACTAATAAAAACTTATTCAAGAGGAGTTCAAGTTGCACAGGTGTAAATGGTGGATAAAACCCGAATGCACGTCAATAATTGCTTCGACAATATGCGGTTTATTATTCGGTACAGCAATATTGTGTGATGTGGTTCGCGTGCCCACAATTCCGGATAACCGATAACAGAGTCTGCTCCATTCGGCTAAATCGTGCTTTTCCCTGTCGTCGAACAGTGCATCAAATGTTTCAGGAACGTTAGTGCAAATTACGCTGAGACTATGGGTCTTCTTCATTAAACCACCAGCAGGTTGCACCGGTGCTGGTCGATGATGTGTCTCACTGTTGACTGTATTCGTTTTCCTCTTTACATTCACAGCAGATGCTGTCTTACGCGACTTAGTGACGAAATCATCTCGATGGCTCCTTTGTTGTCGCATTGGAACACCAATAATCACCGAAGATGCACCACTAACCAAAGTTGACTTTTGTGGTGTTTTATCGGCGTTTGCTCTATCGCTGATTTCCGCTACGGGCGATGATGCATAAAAAACCTGTTCATTCGCGATTATAGCAATTTCAACTCGCTGTAGACTTTGCTCTAGAGCAGACATTCGTTTTTCGATTTTGTCTTCAAAGTCTTTAGATTTCTCTAAATCGAGAGCTGATATTGTCCTAGGAACGGTGTCTTTAGTGTTGTGGCGAACGCCTTCATTCGATTGTCTACAGTTAATACAAACAAAACAAACAGATGGATGTTTCTCGTCGTTCACAAGACGCACACAGTCATCAGTCAAATTGTTCTCACATGACGCGTGTTGACGGAACCCGCAAAAAGTACATTTAACTGAAACGATATCAACGCTTACCGGGGTTAGACATGTGATGCAGAGGTCACACGGATCCCGTGTCGCGGTCACAGCAAGATCGATCGATTTGTTTTAGGGCGGTGGACCTCGTTACACGTTCGCACATGTTTGTGGGCTGCGTAGGGCTTGCCGGTTGATCGATAACTGGTGTTTTGCGAGTTGAGTGAGCTCCCAGTGGTTGCTGGCGTGGTTTCGGCATTGAACAAGTAATCCGCAATAACTCGGTGATTACAGAAGATAGAATATGGAGCAAGGTGTCAAAACCTGTAGCTCAATGTAATGTTTCTAATGATAGCAAAATCCACAGGGTAACTTGTTCTGCGAGAATCTTTGTACGCGTGAACAAATTGGCCTTTTCCGTCAAAACTGGTAACTTTGCTATAGTACAACTTGAGCGATCGAAAAGTATGAAATCCGATAGGCGTCGTCAAGTGGTAGACAGAATATTTTAAACGGTATAAATCCGAGCAGATGCAACGAAGATACGGACAAAAATGTCAGAGCAACGAAAAATGCGACCGCACGCGGAATGAACGAAGAAATTGGTTGCTTTATCGACGAATCGGCTCCAGGATGCAGTAATTTCTCCAATTCAGTGATGAGTCACCTTTCGTCCTCCATGGGATATTTTTTGCTAAATCAGATATCAGTGTGGTTCTGTTCTCTGAACCTATGATCTGTTTCATGTTTCTATTATCTTTCCATAATCGGCCAACAGACAACAAAGAGAAATTAGACAGGCTGATAGGTCTTCAATAAATGATAGGTAATTGCGCGCCCCCCTAAACTTAACATAATGGTTGCAATTCATTAGTAGGCTATCTAACCGAAAATGTACTACACTAAAGATATTTTAGATTCATAGCTTGTGAAGAATGTATCTGTGGTTTACTGTGTAAAATCATCTTCAAATTCTAGGTAGCATACTTCAAACGCTCACATAGAAAGCTCCGA
The DNA here is from genome assembly GCA_013407085.1 of Atriophallophorus winterbourni. Lineage (NCBI taxonomy): Eukaryota > Metazoa > Platyhelminthes > Trematoda > Plagiorchiida > Microphallidae > Atriophallophorus > Atriophallophorus winterbourni. The sequence goes on along the minus strand of JACCGJ010021257.1, from coordinate 113,220 downwards.
CTATTCGCTGAGAAATGAACTTTCTTTCCAGAATCCGTGCAAATGAGAGCATAGTGAGGAATTTTCTATCATTCATATTTGTTATCGGATACTTTTTTCAAAAATAGTTGCAAATGATGCTAATTAGGCTTACTGGCATGTAGTTGCGTAAGTCGGAATTAATTCATTTTCAGTGTAAAACAACTACAGCTGCACGTTTCCGATTTTGAGGTAGTACACCCCGAATAAAAAGAGGCTGTAAAATTGTTTCAAACTGTATGGCTAACCACAGTAGTGGGCAGTTTAAAGTTATGGTAGATATTCACCAGTAAGGATCTCCAAATATTGTCCCGATAACTGATATCACTTCGAACCGTAGCACTCATATATATATATTATATATAAATATATAACATTATTATATTGATATATTATATTATATATATATATCTATTTATATATATATATATATATATTATATATTATATATATATATGTGTGTGTGTGATCATGCTTACAATACCTTGGTTATCCAAGAATAAAGAATAATACTGGATAAACTATAGATGGAACATTTGCAAACAGTTGCAAACGGAAAAATCAGAGCTTTTGATCAGAGATGTTCAAGGTACTGAAAATCTGCAGGTTATTCCAAACGACCCAGTCCTTTCAGGTGACATGCCAAAACGGAATGTAACCTCTGGAATAAAACCTCAAGATGAAATAAGGATAATGAGGCATATATTTTGAGGTACCGCTTCGTCGTGCTAAACGATAACTGGTGTCGTTTCCGGAACATAGATTCTAGACTATCTGTCCTAACACATCAGTACCACCATATGTTATAGCACCGACTGAAAATTGTCTCTGTATATTGGACCATATTACTGATAAATTCGTTAATAAGCTACTGTTTTGCCAGATGTGGTACACCAGGTGCAGTCATCTGTAATGACGTTGCCATTTAGCTCATTCTAGATCTTTTGGATCTCGGAATCGAATGTTAACCTTACCGCGCACGATATCGAACTTATTTTTTCGCTTATTCAATAGTATAAACAACCTTTCATGATAGCACTTGTTTATATATTCCAACATAAAGGATCGCACGAATTGTGGTGTTTGCTTGCTAATCTAAATATCTTGCACACGTTTGGTTCCCAAGACTTTTTACTCGATAAGTTTAATTTTCAATACACCATTCAGATGACTTAGTTTGGTTGAAATATCTTCGGATTTAATTTAATGGACTCACTTATATACCATGAGAGCTGCATAACATTGTCTCAGATTTTTCGGTATCTTCAAGCATAAACACGGTTACATAACACAAATTTCTTCCTTCAGTAGGAAAAAGTTATCAAATGATGATTATTTTTAAATGGTGCTGAAGTGATGCATAGTGAAATTTTGTTTAGAAGGAAAAAATCTTGTCTAAATTTGAGGATATTTAGGTACCACGAATAAGTCTCTGGGAACCTAGATTGAAGCAAAGTGTAATTTCAGAACATGGTCTGCGCGAAAAAGTTAAGCGGTGCAAAAATGTATATTCTAGTTATGCCGAACTGAAATATAAACTGTGATCTTGTTTTGGTGTTCTAGTACTTAATGGCAGAAATTTATTAGTCTCGGAGGTACAGAAATTATCGTAATTTTTAAAATATTTCATAATTCCAGATGATCCGTCGTCGAATAGATAACATGAACATACCGATTATGAGAAAGAATGATAGCGTCGCATTCTCCAAGACTTATACTTCTCTGAAGGCGTGGTATACGTCTTTAAATAATGAAGCAAATAAGGTCATACCTGTAATGACCGTAAGTTAGCTATTTAATGCGCCTTTAAAGCAGAGATATATTCTGAGTTTTCAGAGGTTCGCTCACTTAGCCCAAATACACAACGATTGAAGTTGGTCCGTAAAATGTTAAAACAGGTTTTTCAGTCTTCCTAAATAAAATCCTAGAGAGAGTTATTGATGAAAGCATCTAGTTAGATAGAATTCCCTCAACACTGTAGAAAATAGCTTCCCAGAATTGTTATGTCTAACAAATCCATTTTATTTTCTATTCAGTTAATTAACTTGTCGGTTGAATAACGAAGGTTTGAATTTTTAATTAAATTTTGTAATATTTTCAACTAAGAAAATCCTTGTTTGCAGTAAAACTTCCCGATATCGCTGCGAAAGTGGCTTACTGGCGCCTCAGCAGGTGGAGCTCTTAAGTCCACGAAGGTGGTCCAACTAGTCGAAGTAAAACCCTTATTACAAAACATCACTGCATTGTGGCAGGAGAAAGAATTGAGGAATCAACTTCTAAGAAATATCCTGAGCAGGATACCTATTAGACATTCGGAAGCTCTATTGAACTGCATCTTGCAAACTCCGGCGACAGAATTCTTGTCCAAACATATCAGACTACCTGTTTCTTTTGTGCTAGCGTTGTCGTGGAGAGGGAGCAATTGCTGTATGTGCAACAGCTAGTTTTGCATACTGAACTGCTGTGAAGTGCATCACAACGCACCAATGATGAGGACACTCCATTCCGCTTCCTATGATAATAACAAGGGAATCAGCAAAAACCGGTTAAAAGCTATGGCTTTACTGGCGTAGAGTTCAGCGCCTCAGGTTGCATTCGACTATCGGAGCGATTATCAGGTCTCATTGAACGGTTACCGCCTGCCTCAAGCTGTGCAACCTTCAGTCAATGTGTTGCTGTTTGCCACAGTCTGTTGTCCTCATTGGGTGCATGCGGATTAGGAATCAACCAAAAAGCTGACAACTAACACAGATCACCCCTAAAATTGAGAACCCGAAGCGTCCCGTCTATGCTCCCAGGAATTCACGACGACTTCTTGAAAATCACATGTGTAAGTTAATCAGCTGTAATTAGCAATGGGCCAAAATGGATAAAGGTCGAAGCGCCTGCCTGCAAAGAACACAGTTACCAGATATTACCAGGCTATCAGAAAAATATTACACATTTTTTTAGGAAAAGAAGGGGGCATTTCTGAGCCTCGGCTGCATGGTTTGTTGTGCAAACAGCATATTAAAAGCAGCAGAATCGAGCAGCAGTGGGAGCAAACCGATTTTGACTACCAATCTAAAGTGCAACACTGGTATCATCACGTTGGTTGACGATCATGCACAAACGCTCTCTGCGAAGCATTTTGAAATAGCCTCTTTTCATCATATCTTACCAACATTCCTCAAAAGCTTGCCATTAAAAATTGTTTGGTGGTGTTAAGTGATATCAATGCCAGAGAATTTGAAGCTTACGAGCTTCAGAAAAACTGTCACGCAAAATTCGGAGTAGGTATAGCCAATGAAAAAGGGTAATGATATTTATATCTCTGCCCTGATTTCAGTCATTGTGTCAGTAACACTTCCTTTCAAACCACGGCAAAAATTCTCCTGGCTGTACAGAAAAAAAGATTATGGTATACAGTGTGTGCGATCTAAATGCTTCACTGATATCTGGACCACCCACACAAGACACGAACTGAAGCTGGATGCTTTCCATCTACAAGGCATCCGTCGTATCTAGAACCTGTCGAAAATAGTCAAACTGACGAATGCTAAAGCGCTTTTAAATGGTGGTTTATAAAGCATGTACACCCTACTACGGAAAACATGCCTATGGCGGTTTTGTCACGTTTACAGAATGAAAAATGATATTATTCCGTAATAATTACTCTATGGTGAGTTAATTTAGTGAGTCGACCATTTGGAACTTGGAATACAAAGTCGTTTGCGAAAGAAATATGAAATCTATTGACATTACCGCCACGAGTTTCGAAAAATTGCTCTCGACCGCTTACCTTAAAGACATTGTCAAAGCGTCGTCTGAAAGCTTGAAGGAACAGATACAGCTTATGGTTGCTAAACGCAGATCGCGCCATGGGTATTCAAATGATGCCGATTGCTGTCTATCGCCGTGAGCGATGCGGAAGAGATTGTTACCCAACTTTGAATGTTTAGCCATTTAGAATGCTGTTACGCAGAAAAGGATCGTACGATTATAATGTTCATTCATGGTGGACATCGACCGAAGGAGGCCAACAACATATGTCAAGTAAAAGTGGTAAAATTTGATTCAAATTCATTAGATATTTCACTTGTAGATGAGCCTAATCATTTTTCAGAATTAAAGTTGTTATTCGACTCACAGCGGAATCAATAACTAGCCCCTCGCTAAACCTTAACGCAATTTTAGAGATATGGTATGTGGGGTACTGCTATAAAGAACGCTCACGTTGGATGCATTGTGTAAAGCGTCGCCTGCAGATAAAAATCTTGGCTGCTAAGTGCAGATCACGTCACCAGCGTATAACTGACGCCCAACGATCGAAATAAGCCTTTCGTTGCAAGTGCAGAGCGTGGAGATTGTTACTCCAGAATCAGGACTGTTAAGTCATTCGAAATGCTGTAGAACATTAAAAGATCATGCTAATGTGATGTACCTATATGGTCAACTTCGACCGGAGGAGGCCAACAACTAAACCCTGCGTGATCCAGGGAACGCGAAAGATATTCTGGCCTGGATTCACTCCTATGCACTTCACCAACACGTAAACGAACTAATGTACCTATATGGTTGACATCGACGAATGAGGCCATCAACCAAACCTCGCATGCTACAGGGAACGCTAAATGTATTATGGTCTGGATTCACTTCTATGCACTTCACCAACGCGTGAACGAACCGAATAGTTTCCATCAGAGTCAGTCTCCGTCTACTCTAGACCTAGTTATTCAACTGTTGATAGAAGTATTGCAAATGTGGTCTACTGCCACCACTAATAAATAGTGACCATGTAATGTGAGCATGCGAGTTACTTTTGTTTTTTATAAAACCCCACTTAAGCTATCTCGATGCTTTCATTGGATCGACCATGCTGCCATGCTGCAGGCAGCAACGGCACACCCAGGGCAAACCATTGACCACTTGGATAAGATGTGGGGACAGATCCCGATAAACAACCTTCAACTTCAAGATCGATCCGCCCCTCTCGTACCAGTTCGCAAAAAGGGTAAACATCAATTGCCGTCAACCTCAGTCTGCCGCAGCGTTCGTCATAGCGACGCAAGCAGGAGGCGTTAGAAGCTTGCTAACTCATCTGGCACTTAGGCCCGTTACGAGGAAGCGCGAAATATGGCCATTTCCAAGATATATGCAGCAAAGTCCCCTTTCGAAACGAGACTCGACCAAGATGAAAATACTCATTCGAAACGATACTACATTTACGTTCAATCTAAAGACTCGAAGCGATGAGGTGTGAGTATCTTGAGAAGAACCGATAGCTTTGCCGTCATTGCCAGCATAGAAAAGGCTCAATTGTTTTCTTTGCATTTTTCAAGCTTGCTACGTTGAGACGTCAACTCGTACGTCTCTGCGTCATCACTTTATTGTGCACTCACCAAACGCCTTCACTGTATCGAAACTACATTTGAAGTACTCAATGTCGTGATTGTAGTACCCAGCCTAGCATACAAGAAGTCAGCAAAACCAGATAACCTTCATTCACGAATGAAGAGAACGCTATGTCTTATATTAGCTGTGCCGATCACAGAATATTGTAGAACATCCTTTAGACAGGGCACCCTTTCTTTGGACTGGAGAACAGTCGTTTTAGTGCCTATCCATAAAGAAGGAGCTGATTCGGCGATCAAAAATACTACCCCGTTAGCCTCGCTGGTGTAATCTGTAAGGATATGGGAAGGTTCATCCGCGACGAAATTTGAGAATACCTAAACAAACATTCTTTACTGAATGCCGCACAACACGGATACATAAAATATGGGTCATGTCGGACTAACTTGTTGTGCTGCTAATCGATGTCACTAAGTCGATGGATGATAATATAGCAGTAAAAGTCTTCTATCTCGACTTTAGTAATGCTTTTGATTCAGACAACCACAGGATCATGCAACTTAAACTTTGAGCCATAGGAGTATCAGGTGATATACTGGGCTGAAATTGCATATTCCTCATCGACCGTTTCTTTACTGTCAGGTTAGACGAAACACACTCCGCATGTGCGCATATAACGAATGAAGTTCCCTAGGGCTCAGTATTTGGGCCATTCCCGTTCCTCATTTTCAATGATGATTTAGCACACCAACTGCACTCACCAAGTTATATGTTTGCTGACGACTTAATGATTGTCGGTAGGTCGGATGTCTCCGATCCGATAAATGACGTTGAAGCTGTGACAAAATGGGCAGTTTAGTGTGAACTTCAACTTAACCTAGAGTAGAGTCACTTGCACTCTACGCTAACATGTAACATGACTAAGGACTAAGGAATCATAGTCCCCGCAAAATTTTAGGTGTGCGGACCAATGTGCTACTGAGGCTCAAAGTGCCAGGAAGGAATATTTTCGACTACGTTCATCCATCACATGCATAAAAGCTGAGTTGCTGTTACCCATCTGCAAAGCAATAGTATGACCGCATCTGAAATACTTTATTCATGATTAGAGGCCTTATAACGAGAAGGATATAGTGCAGCTGGCCACTTGCATTATCGAGGGGTTGGTATGCATCAACTATGAAAATCGTCTCTCAGAATTAGGACTTTTCTCGCTTAGGAGCAGACGCCTTGTTGATAATCTTTTAAAGACCTGTAAAGTTTTCGAAGGAATAATCTGTCTCTAATTAGATGACATCTTTTGGTTCTATTCTCTGCTTGGTACACGAGGGCAAAGTATCAAGTTGAGTAAACTGCATCCCAGGCTGGAATCTAGCACGCACTTTTTAGTATTTGTGTAGTGAACGCGTGAAACACACTACCTGCAAAACTAGTCTCGGGAGCTTCAGTAAATGCGTTTAAACATGGGTTGGACGAAAGTTGGCAGGTTCTCTTTCCGGTGTATAACGCATAAGATTAAATATTTCCCTATTTACTGTAGCAAAACAGCGAAAGTATTGTAAAAATCTTTTTGAAACACAGCAAAGCGTTTTTCCATATGATTAGGCAAGCTACATTCATTAGGTCACTAACCTTTCGGTGATGCGACCTCTCCTATCTTATATTCACAAGTGCACACTCCTGTGCTACCTATGAATCGATTCTGGCAGTGTCGGATGTTTTCAAGCCACTTACGAAAACATCAGAGGCACTCGTTTCGACTTTATCGACTATCGCCCTCTTATACTTATACTGATACTGATATATATCAACTTACCCGAATGCTCGGTTGTCGCTCGCTACAAACGAATCATTGGAAGCAGTCGGCGCAGCCCTCTAAAAAGAAGTAGACAATATCACAAATCTAATCGCTTTCTTTTCTCGGTGTCTTTAACCAGCTAAAACTCCATTCATTTAGTTTAATTATGAGTTACTGGTTATCTATTATGCGATACGACATTTTCGACATTTACATTAACGCCGTGATTTCGTAGTCTTTACCGATCACAGACCTCTAACTTCGGCTATTGCTGCATTCACCCTGAGAAATACGCCAATTGGATTATATATCACAATTGAAAAGCGACATTTGCTATCTATCTGCATTGTATGATACAGACGCATTTCCCTGCATGGAGATATATGAAGTCAACCAGCATCCATCCGAACTCAAGCAGTTCGCACTTTCCCAACAGAAGAAACATGAAATTTACCAGTATCCACCAACTAGTTAAAACCGTATCGAACAGGTTTCTCTTCGTGATTAAAAAACGTGTCCATATGTTGTGACTATTCAAACTCTAAACTCAATCACTCAGACGGTGGCTATTTTACCAACTCCCATAGTTTATCCTACCCAGTTATTCGAGCCACCAGCAAATTGACCAGTGATCGTTTTGTTAGGACAAGCATGCAGAAAGATATTCAACTGTGGGCAAAATCTTTCATATGGGGACAATGCAGTAAAGTGCAGCGCCATACAATTAGCGCCCTTGGATCTTTTCAATTATGCGCACGAACGTTTCCAACATGTTCAATTCAATTCAATTCGATTCAATTCAAATCAATTTAATGGTCTAAAAAGCACATAGCTTTACAAAAAAACAGAATAATATGCTAATTACAAATAACATAGGCAGTAAAACGGGATTTGTTTGCCTACTGAGCAGTTCAGGGATCACGTAAAAATACATAGAGCAGAAATTGTTTTCAACCGGTTTGATAGGGTAAATATGTATAGTTTACTTCGATGCATGGGTTCGAAGCTTTATGATGCAGAATATATTGTTTCAATGTTTGGATTGGTCGACATGAAGTTGTCGAAGTTCGATTGGAATATATCCAAGTTGTGTGAATGTGCAACGTTACGGGGTAGGGAGTTCCAAGTAAAACATACACGTACAGAATGCAAATACCTTCGACAGTTCAGCCTCGAGTCGGGAATAAGTACTGTATAATTATGACTCCGGCTTGTTCGTGGTGGTAGTCGTGTGAATAGTTGATTCAGGGGATGGTTGTGGGTATGCAGTATATTGAACATAAGAATCAAGTTGCCTCTAAGACGGCGGTAGCGAGAGTCGAAGAGATTGAGGCTTGTAATCCAATCTTTGTATTGTTTATGTTTTAAACCACGTACGAGCTTGGTGGTCCGTTGATATATTCTCTGCCAGAGACTGATGTCCTTCTGTAGCCAGGGTGACCAAGCCTGAACCGCATACTCTAGTCCACTCTCTTGCTGTATCCAGCGGTTTCACATACATTTTCACTTGTATTGACCGTTTTACCGGCTGACCGATTCCTGTCCCGATTGGCCGACATCACAGCGAAAAATGTAAATGAAGCTTTTCTGCAAAACTGTATTAGCAATTATGGTGTTACATCTACCGAAACCAAGGATCGCGCCTCGCAATTTCCATCCACGTTATTTCGTGAATTAAATACGTTACTCTGGGAAAACCGCATTCAGACTACTACCCTTCCTCTATCGGTCAACTGGTGAGATTACGTTGTCCAACGAGAGCTACCTTAGTGTCACATAGACAGACTGGCCAGAACACTTACCTTTTTATCGGCTCGGTATTCGTACCTCTATAAGAGAAATTTTCGGTTGTTATTCGCAGAGTTCCCATTTGGCAACACTCTTCGGTTTCCTGGTGAACCATTAGATTCCATCTATTTACCTGTTTACGTTCAACATCCCAAATTACGTCCACCGCTTACATACATTCACGCGACCACACTCTCATTCTACCTATGTCCCAAGTGATTTGAAGACGTGCTTTCGTTTTTGTCAGAAGCGACCAAGTTCGCAAACCACTCCAACCTTCATTGACTGGACCAATTAAGGTGATAAGGTAGGCAACCTTAATAATTTGCATCGACTAAAATGGTGTGCAAGATATGATTATCATTAATCGTATGGAAGCCGCCTTTATCGAAACTGCCCTCCCGTCCATAACATCGGTATCCCTCTTAAATTCCAGTGACCCTAAACACCGTGTAAGCTACTCCCGCTGATGTTTTTCCACAGTCATTTCAACCGCCTCAGCCCCCAGGACAATCACAATTAAGATCTACCAATCCCCTTTCATTGCGATAAAACAGTTCTGGCCGCAGTGTCAAACGGCCGAAAAGCTGCAGACTATTGTACCGACTGACGCATTCTACTGACATGCTTCAATAGTTTTCGGTCTTAATTCATACGCACTTTTTATCCACTGACCTGAAAATCCCGTCTCACTACTTCAGTTGATATTGAGCTCCTTCTGAACCAAACGAAGCTATAGGGGGATGTCTGTAGTGATTTGTACCGATTTGTTTTGTAACACTTGATTGGCTAATTCATACATTATCCTTCACGCTGAGTAACGATAGCACTATATTCATCTTTCGATTTATTTTCAACCTAATCACTCATTTTTCTTTGCTTTTCTGTTCGTTATCTCAAATAACATTATTTATCTTTTAAATACCATTTGTCCATAGTCGAAACGAACGAATAATAAAATGTACTCCTACATCCATGCTAATCCTCGTTCTCATGTGGTTGCTTCGGAGTCAATATGCTATTTGGATATGAAAGGGGAAACACGCAGACTGAGGATCCAATCTATAACAACGTCTCACTGTACTGTTGAGGAAAAAACTGTATTTTAGCTATGGATTCAAGAAGGTGTACCATTCAAAGACAGCCCGAATGAACGCTTGACGTCGTGCCTGTCATAAATTTCAAACAAAATAAGAGAAAAACTAGATTGGCAGTTGTGCGGGCTTCTATTATATTTTCAATTGAAACAGAACCAACTAAAACTATAATTAGATTTCGAGAGTTGTGGCGCGTGATTTATATAAATTTGGAATATCCATTGTGCTGCTTTGCGTTTCTTACATATGAATAGAAAACAATATTGTGGATTTAGAGTAAAACTTCGTTCCTCACAAATTGGTGTTGTTGTTGGAACGGTATCTAAAGTCACAGAGGGCAAAATTGAATTAACAAATGCCACCATAAACGAATTAGGTACTGCTATTCCCTTTCTTGCAGTAGAGTAAGTTGATTTGTGCCCTCTGACATGTTTTGAAGTTTATCCTTAATATTTTTTTTATTGTTAATAAAAATCTATGTATTAACTATATTGGTTAAGCTATATCAGTGCTCCTAAGCGCCCTGGTTGTCAATTGTATGTTAAATTATTGTTCCTTAGTAGAGCATAGTCAAGTAGTTTTCGCATTAATTCTTCGTGTCATGTGTGTAAGAAAAACGTAAATTATAAATTGACATCCAGCTGAGCAGTTACATAAACCGATCGGCTTAATCCCGAACTTGAATTTTGTGAAGTTTTTGAAATTTTTTAAGCTTCATTTGAATGGGACCGGATAAAACGCCCCGGTACTGTATGTATGTATTTATGTATAAAATCACAAGCCTGATCCAGGTTATGTGCATCAGTCATAGACTGCATGTGAGCTAGGATACTGACATGTGAGATATTAAAATAGTAGGTTTCAGAGAAGTGATTAAGAAAGATCTTCATTGACATCCTTCATCATAAAACTTTAGAAAGAGAGAGAAATAAGTGAAGAACATTGCGTTTGAATGATATAGTAAAATCTGTTTTTAATATCGCTACGGGAGAGATTGTTCTTCCCGAATCCGACTGTTTAGTCATTTGAAAACTGTGGAACATGAAAAAATCATGTACTTTTGACGTACATCCATGGTTGACATCGGCCGAAGGGTGCCAACAAAATAACATTTGGACCCACTTGTGTCCAACTACTAGCAACAATTAAATTGACGCTTTTGAGAGAACGTTCATTCTGAAGGATTCCTAACAAAATACTAATCATGAACGGCCTCAGAGGTCTTTATGTGAAATGTTTATTCATATTCAGCCGTCAAACTCGCGGATCGTGGTGCGACGCTCGTTTTTAGTTTTTCTTTACTGTTTCTCATCACCTGCTAATCAGCTTTGTGCGTCGTTTTGTGTGGTAATTTATTATCAAATAGTAATTACAATGGTAACCCCAAAAAGATTGCACCGTCGTGCAAATTTGATTATAAGAGTGAGTGTTGACAGATGTATTTATGTATGTATGAAATCACAAGCCTGATCCAGGCGAATTGTTGCAAAGTTGTAGACTGCACTTGGACTAAGCTATTGTCAGTTTCCTCTCGCCTAGACAGATTTAGCAATGAACAGAAATAATCGTGAGACTTCCGCGTGTTTCCGCATGCAATTTACTACCGTTGGCAAATCAGCTTAGCACAATTTTAGCTGTACATCACAGAAGTACTGCTTGTGGGCTGAGAAGATGGGTTTCATAAGTTTTGCCAGGTTTTAAAAGGGTTCAATGGCATTCAAACGTGTGATTTCGAAGACAGCACGCTATAGGCGGCAGCTCAGTGTATCGTGGTGTTACTTGCACATTACATAAGTACTTTAAGACTACATTTGCATTGGATGGGGATGGTATGCGGAAAATTTCAAGCAATGTACCTGATTATATTTGACTTTTTCCTTTAAATGCCCAATCGTGTCTTGCCCCGTTTAGAAACCAGTTTATCGAAGAACTGTCTATTTTGGCCACCGGAAGTGGGGACTCTATCAATACAGCAGAACAGAAATCTGCAGTAGATGATTTTGGGCGCTCACAACGACGAGAGAAATTGCGGAGCATCCCAAACACATTCAATGCTTACGTCTGTCCGGATTCTCCACCTGTTGTTCGTCGCTCAACAGGAGTGCCTGGCAATCTCGGGAAACCTGATGCTAGCCCCGGACAAAAGACGGCTTTTAATTTAATTCAGCTGGAATCTTCTTTGGCCGACAGTCATTTAAGTGAAAAGCGTAAAGACACCGTGTCATCAAAAATCCGTTATGGAAAAAGAAATAATCGACGTAGTTTTTCATGTAAGCATTCGTATATGTTGATTTTTGTGCTTTTTGAGGTTCATTCCACCCTATGTTGAATTTCCACTTCCCGGTCCTCTACAGTATCTGAACCAGCTGCATCAAGTGATTTCTCGGGAACTGAGAGTGACTCATTTTCCCGACCACAACCTTCCTCTCAGCGTGCACCTTATCAACAACCGGGACGGTTTCACAATCGCGCAAACGTTCGTCCCGGCACAGGTTCCAATAAACCTCATTCCAAAATCGATTGGGACCAAGTGCGTGTTGAAGACTTTATTGACCAAGAATTTGACTTCGAGAAAAATCTCGCTTTGTTTGACAAATCGGCGTTTTATGAAATGGTGGATATGCGTAATGGGGTTTCTCCCAAAGCAGGTCCAACGGCGCCATATCGTGCCCGATCACCAAAGCCACTGGATGAAGGTCCTACGGGTATTGGATCGCCATTGATTGGTAAGTTTTGCAGCTGTAGCGTAAGTATTACAAAACGTTCTCCTGAGGTGAAATCTGTTTTTTTATTCTAGACATCGAACGCGATTTACTTTTTAACTCATCGGGCTACTTGCCGTGAAATCTTATCATTATTTCAGCCTGTGCGAATCTTATACAATGTTAATTATGCTGCCATCCAATAAGATCTAGCGTTGGAAAACCACCAGTCTCATTTCCGGTAGTAATACTACCTGGGTCGGTTAAAACGAGAACTAAGTCATCTCCAGGTCATCGCTCGAGTTGGCTAGTACTCCCACCCCGTTAAAATTAATTTGTCGCTATGTAGATATTGCAAATTTTCATCGTGGACAGCATTGCATCGGCAACAAGCACCAAGAGCTCAACTGCCATCAACCATTAAAGTAAAAATTCTAAAAAGATGGGACTTAAAACAGTACTTATGTGCTGTGTGGCCAACACCATGCTTAATTGATTTGCCACCAGTAATGAGCTGCATGGTGAAACACGCTGGAGTCACTCTACCATTTCTATTTCCTCTCTCATATCTGTCTAGGCCTGGGCAACCTGACATTATCTTAGCCCACGTGCAGTCTCTGACTGTACGGCATTTTGCCTGGATCAGGCTTGTGCTTTCATACCATACCATATCTTAGCCCATGTGCAGTCTGACTGTGCGGCACTTTGCCTGGATCAGGCTTGTGCTTCCATACCATACCATACCAGTATGCAATTACCGATGAAAGATGGAAGAAAATAGCAGGGACTATGCGAGCCGCGGCAATAACAGCCTGTGAGACTGCACAACCAACCCAAAAGTCCCACTGGATTTCACATCGCTCTATAGAAATTCTTCACCAGCGACGCGAAATACCTCATGGTCCTGGACACAATACAGAGCGTAGACGCGTGAGGAATGAACTTAAACGGAGCTTAAGACTAGACAGAGAAAGGTGGTGGCTAAATAAGGTCGAAGAAATGGAAATAGCAAATAATGCGGGTAACGTGCGAAAACTCTTCAAACTTATTCGATCGACTGGGCCTACGAAACAAGGAGTGAGTGAGACTATAGCGGAATTAGACGGTACTCTTATCACTAATAAGAATCGCCGCCTGTCACGCTGGGCCGAACATTTTGAAGAACAATTCAGCTGGTCGCCTGCAACAGAATCATTCCCTCACTTGAGGCAGTGTGATCCTTGGCCTGTTAGCGTAGATCCCCCTAATGATTTAGAAATTAAAGCATGTATCGAATCCATGAAACGATTCAAAGCTGCTGGCCCCGATGACATACCGCCTGTTTTGTTCAAAGAAGGTGGCCAAGTCCTAATCAGCACATTAGGAGATCTCCTCCGTGAAGTGTGGATGTCAGAATCCGTCCCTCCGAGTTGGGGCGAATCGTTATCATACCTATATTTAAAAAAGGTGTGCGAAGCTCATGCTCTAATCACCGTGGGATAAGTCTCACTCCCATCATTACGAGATTATTAGCGTCCATATGTCTTCGAAGATTAACATCGCATAGGGAATCACAGATCCGTGAGCAGCAAGCTGGCTTCCGGCCTGGCAGAGGCTGTGTCGACCACATTTTTACTCTTCGACGGATATTAGAACTGCGGCACACCTATCGACAGCCGACAATAGCCATCTTTTTAGACTTCAAAGGAGCATTTGATTCAGTCGATCGAAATGTCCTGTTTAAGACCTTGCTGTGCAAAGGCGTTCCGCATAAGTATGTCAACATACTACGCGCACTTTATGCTCATACATCCGGATGCGTTAGGGTTTACAATGAACTCTCACCCAAATTCCACACCACAAGTGGCGTCCGACAAGGATGCCCGATTTCTCCGTTTTTGTTCAATTTTGTAATTGATGCAATTATGGAATTATGCAACGAAGGTGCCCCAGCTTTCGGAGTTCACATAATGCCAGGCGTCAAGCTTCTCGACTTGGATTATGCTGATGACATAGTTCTGCTCTTCGACTCATACACAGATGCACAGGCGATACTGAACAAGCTATCTAGTATTGTGCCCGCATTTGGAATGCGTTTTGCGCCCTCTAAGTGCAGTGTTCTTCTGCAGGACATCGACTTATCGAACAACGCTTTATTACTTGACAATCAGGCGCTTGAAATTGTGGATCGTTTTACGTATCTCGGTAGTTGTATCAATAATTCTGCATCGTTAGATAACGAGGTCTCGGCACGCATTTCTAAAGCGACCGTAGCATTCCGCAACCTAGGTCACCTCTGGCGTCAGAAAGGACTGTCTCTGCTACTCAAGGGTAGAGTCTATAAAGCGACAGTGCGGGCTGTGTTACTGTATGGGTGCGAAACCTGGACCTTACGTAAAGAACACATTCAGCGTCTCCAAGTATTTGACAACCGGTGTCTCCGCAGCATTCTAGGAGTTAGCTGTTACAATCGTATGCGCACCGATGCTCTCCGAAATAAGTTGTTTGGTAGTAATGTCGATATAGAGAAGCAGATCAACCTGCATAGGTTACGCTGGTTGGGTCACGTTTTACGGATGCCGGACCACCGACTTCCGAAACAGATTCTTTTTGCGACGCCACATCCTGATTGGCGTAAATCTCGGGGTGGCCAAACCGTCACATGGCATAGGCAGCTAAAAATTCTTACTAGTAACCTTTCCAAAGTAGGCGCAGCGCGTCTTCCAGGCTGGTGTCCCCGCGATCATATATCGCAATGGTTAGTTACGCTTCAGGATATGTCCCGAAACCGTGTTCAATGGCGGTCTTGCACTAAGCATCTTCTTGGAGTGTTTGCATAACCTTGTATGTTGTCAAGCGGAGTGACGAGAAAAGCTTGTTATGATGCATGACAGTGAAAGCCGCAAGGAAGCTGCCGTGCTGATGTTGCTCTACTCGTTCACGAAACTTGTTTGAATGCATGTTCCATTCGAGGTGTAGGCACCTCTTCCCAGTTTGTTTGTGCTTACTCTTCTATAGAAGCCGTAGCAATTTAAGTCCCACCCTTCCCCATCTTTTAGGATTTTACTTTTTCATGGTTGTATGGCAGTTAAGCATTCGGTACGTGCTACCGGTGTAATGCTGTCTTTGATGATGATGATGAGTTTAGGCACAGGATCGCTGGGATGAGGTGCCTACGTCTCGAATCAAACATGCATTCAAGCAAGTGTTGGAAACGAGTAGGGCGGCATCAGTATGACAGCTTCCTTGCGGCTTTCACTGTCACGCATCATAACAAGCTTTCCTCCCCACTTTACTTGACAGCATCCAGGATCCTTCAAACACTCCAAGAAGATGTCTTCAATAAGACCGCCACTGAACATGATTTTAAGCCATATCACTAAGGTTAAGAAGCCACTGTGAATACTGATATTTTGCACTCCGAGGTGGGAGACGGATCAGACCAACCGCAGCCAGTTTAACAGTCAATGCCTTCATCTGCTCAAGCCAATTCAGACTCTGGTCACCCTTACAACGGCGCCATTCCGAGTTAGGAATGGCAAACCATACTACTTTAAGAAAACGATGATTTCTCATTCGCTATACGTGGTCTACCAAAGATTCTATTACGGATAGTTGCGTTACGATCTGATGGTGCCAAGTAAGTCCAGCGATGGTGACAGCGATTGTCCAAGTCCTGCAGACGTTTTATTTCTTTTATTCTCAGTGTCCAGGATTCACATCCATACACACACGAACTGTGGGGCAGAGGAGGTGACGGACGAATTCGTTCTCTCTTAACGGAAGCACGTAGAAGCGAAGTAGTACCGCTTGCCGGCGATTTTAATGCCCGAGTTGTGTGTATAGCGCCGTCTGAGCGCTTCCTTGGAGAGAAGTATGGGATGTCAGACGACCGAACAGACAATCGAGAGAGATTTTTGTTTCTCTGTGACGACCACTGCCTCTTACTCGTTTCCACAAATTTTCGACATCCCAAGCGCCATTTAATTACCTGGCGCTCCCCATCACAACGTACTTGGGCGCAGCTTGACCATATCGCAATAAGCTACATGTAGCGAGGTAGTGTCAAAAACTGCAGATCTTATAAGAGTACCACTGTAGATTCTGATTAAACTTTAGTTTGCGCAACAATCAACCTTCATTTCGGAGGTAAACCCAAACTAAAGCGTCCCATACTAAGCACAAACGCTTTATCGCTGCCTGAAGTAAAAGCCAAATTTTGGGATACTTTATCGGTTTCCTTTTCAAAAAATCGGCCGGTCGAGCGGGGTCGTCACAGGCCCTACTTTAAGCAAGCACTCTACGACTCTGATTCAGAATGCTGTAAACTCTCTCGTCAACCGTCACACCACTGGATCTCTGCTGAGTCCCTTACGCTACTCGAACAGCACCCACTAAGAGTAAACTGGCTTTCGGTCAGGGCGCGAATGTGTAGACCAGATCTTCGCTCTGCGTCAGTTGCTGATACACCGACACCTGTATCAGCGACCAACCATAGTGGTGCTTCTGGATATTATAGCCGCCTTTGACTCGTTTGACAGATCCGCCCTATCGAATTGCTCACCACGCAATGGATTCCCATCGAATACGCTTACTCGATAGGGAGGGTAAGCGTGTACGATAGCCCTTTAATGCAATTCAACACTACTACATGTATACGATAAGGCTGTCCAATCTCACCGCTTTTGTTCAACTTTGCCATCGAGGACGTCCTCCGGAGTGCTCTTAGTGGTTTCTCTACAGGTGGGCGTGTCATGGACTTGGATTATACTGAAGATATTGCTTTACTGGTCAAAGACCCTACATTTATCCAACAGGCCTTGAAAAGGATAGCAATTGAGGCAACTAAGTATGTGCTATTCTTTTCGCCAAGCAAGTGTAAAGTGCTCCTTCATGACTGGCTGGGTGAAATGACCAATTTGTTATAAATGATCTTCTTCTCGATCGTGTTGAGCTGTTTAACTACTCAAGAAGTTTGGTGGTTGCTGTGTCCGATAGAGAAGGAAATCACGTCCAGAATTGCTTAGGCCAGACTGGCATTTGCTAAGCTTAAGTGTCTCATGGAAGAGACGTGATTTGAACTTGAGTTTGAATGGAAGGATATATTCCACCTCTTTAAGGAAAGTGTTGCTTTGAAGGAGTGAATGTTGGCAGTTCGCGCAGAAGATGTTACGATGCTGCAGGTCTTCGACCAACGTTGTTTGCGAAGGATTTCTAACGTTCTCTAGCAACACCACGTTTGCAACTCTGAGGTAAGGAAGCAACGGCACTAGCCTTCAGACAGCCATTAACCGACGTCGTCTCCGCTGGTTGGAGCACTTTCTGCGTACGAAACCTGTACGGTTACCTCGCCAAGCGATCGATGCGTCAGCTTGTACAGATGGGAAAAAAGTGGCTGGTTGTCAGCTGCTAACTTTGAAGAATGGCTTAAGAAGGCTCGCTTCTGGTTTAGCCAAGGTTGGAAGGGCGTGCTTGAATACGCGTTGCTAGTGATGCAACCATCCGAATAGGTAAAACAGTCTACAGTCGCAAAAAACAACAGTTGCACAACAACTTATCGTGGATTGGGTCATGTATTGCGAATGTGAAACCATCATTTTCCTATCCTGATTACCACACATACCTCGGAATGGCTTCGTTGTTTGCATGATTGGCTAGAACCTGGTCTAATTAAAGCGGATACTTGCTGTATTTGGGGCGGCTCATAATTGTGTTTAACAGCGATGTTATTGTACGCATCCTAGAGTGTTTGATTAATCTTGCATGTTTTCATATTCAGTGGCGGGGAACGCTTGATATACTCCATGGCAATTAGAGCCGCAATGTATGTATGTATGATGGATGAAAGCACAAGCCTGATCCGGGCAACGTGCCGTACAGTCAAGG
Source organism: Atriophallophorus winterbourni (assembly GCA_013407085.1). Classification (NCBI taxonomy): domain Eukaryota; kingdom Metazoa; phylum Platyhelminthes; class Trematoda; order Plagiorchiida; family Microphallidae; genus Atriophallophorus; species Atriophallophorus winterbourni. Next base: position 94,618 of record JACCGJ010021257.1, on the reverse strand, counting down.
ACTGCACGTGGGTTAAAATACGGTCATGTTGCCAGGCTTAAACATATATTGGAGAGGTAAATAGCAATGACAGTGGGTGTATTCACACGCAGCTCCTTATCTGTGGCAAATCAATTTAGCACGGTGTTAGTTGCACAGCACAGAAGTGCTGCATGATTGCACATGCGTACAAAATAACTCACGTCACTCTACTCATCACACCCTCCACCTATTTATGATTCTATTATTTGCCCCCGGTTGTTACTGCATACGAAAAAACCGTTGAGTCTCATTACCGTTTCTGTTTTCGTTCTCATATCTGTCTGGGCCTGGGCAACTTGACCGTTTTTCAGCCCGCCTGCAGTCTGTGACTGTGCAGCACTTTGCCTGAATCGGGGTTGTGGTTTCATACATACTTGTTGTATTGCACTTGGGACTGTTTATCTATTGTTGTTTTTTGACAATGAATAAGCCACTCTGAACAATGTGTGTGGCCATTGTTAATTCATGTTTGTACAGTGATCCTGGTGTTTAAATAATCACGGTGATTTTTCTCAAAGCGCTGAAATGGTTATGGCATATCAGCATATTGTGTGCTCGGGTAGAATTGAACTTGTTTTAAAACCTGTTTTCACAGCAGAAATAAGTTTTTGATCCAAATAAGCTCCTTCCATTCAGTACGATGACTATCATGATTACGTGTACTTTCTATATTTTTCAACACCGGATATCGAACAAGATCGAAAACGCAATATTTCCGCCGGTAATCTGGGTTAATTTTCTCTTTTTTATTTTATTGTGTGTCCTAATTTTTTATCCGGTATTATTTTATATATAAAAAACAAAAAGAAAAAAAACAAAATCGCATGCAGTGAAACTACAAAACAAGCTGCTTTTTGCGCATTTTCTTTTGCATATTCCGCTTGCCTACTTTCCCTTTTTTCACGTGCTTGCTTATCTGCTTTTCCGGCTTCATATTGCTTGGCACTTTGTATGGCTCCAGACTTGTGCTTCATGATGATGATACTTACGGATGAGTTGTGTTCTTATCTCATACCTGTTGCTTTTCGGGACATGATAACTCGATACCATACAGGTTTTGTTATTTCATTTCAAATGTTCATTACATTTTTGGGACAAACTTGATTTCATTCACTCGTGTTGTCAATCTTGAGTGTGTCCTTCGATCTTCAAGAATTTTCGTAAATCGGAATAACGGAGCTCAGTTTCCACTTTATAAACTATCCCCCAGTGTTTCAAGTCACCAGTAATCTCGTCATATTGTACCTACCTAGTGGGTGCACGGATGTGCAAACGTGCAGCACTTCTGCGCTGTGCAGCTAGCACTAATAAATTGATCAACCGCGGGTAGTGAACTGCATGCTGAAACCGGCCGGATTCTCACTAATCCTTCCAATTCTATTTTCTTTTTCATATCTGTCTATGGCTGCGCAACCTGACAGTATCTTAGCCCATGTGATGTATGCCAGGTAGCTAAGCTTCACAGCACTAATCCAATTTCAAGCAACACGTGCAAGTAACCTTGAAAAGGCTTTGTGAAGACTATAGTAATATGTTGCTCACATCCCCCGCACTTACACACCACTACCGGTTTCTGGCTGTTTGCCGTCATCAAGTGAAGACAGTAAGATTAGGTTCAGTGATCCGTGAAACAGTAGATAAGTGATAAACAAAGTTATACTTGAATGCCACTGTTTCATAGGGTTCGTACAATGAACCACGGTGTTCAAACACAGAATCACATAGTGATTCTGGGTCAAGCACTCAAGGCGCTTATGGATATCCAAAGTAATGTGTTGCTCACATCCCCCGCACTTACACTCCACTACCGGTTTCTGGCTGTTTGCCGTCATCAGGTGGACACAGTAAGATTAGGTGCTGTGAGCCTTGAAACAGTGGAAATGTGGTAAACAAAGTTTTACTTGAATGCCACTGTTACATAGGGTTCGTACAACGAACCACGGTGTTCAAACACAGAATCACAGAAACCGGTAGTGCTGTGTAAGTGCGGGGGATGTGAGCAACGCATTACTAGAGTCTTCACAAAGCGTTTCCATTGTTAATTCCACGTGTTGCTTGATACTGGATTAGTGCTGTGACGCTTAGCTACCTGGCATACATCACGTTAGTGTCATTATTTCCATCCCTTTCGATATTCAAAGCTCTTACTCTGAATTCGAAAATGCTCGTGTTTAATGTTTCATTATTGCTAAAAATAACTTCTTTTCTATCCGCCACAGGCACCATGCGCCACTCTGAGCGCTTACCAACATCCAAAGATTACAATGACGATTGTACCATGACCACAAACACAGCCACTTTGTCATCTTCAAGACAGCGCCATGAACACGCTGTCCCCTACTACCATCCGTCTTCACAACCTTCTTCAGTTTCCGACAACACAAATGTCTTCAGTGGTTCAGCATCTGCGTGTATTTCACACTCAACACAAAGTTCCTCTACTTTGCGCTCGTGGTACACCTCATCGGGTCTACGAGTTCCTGTCTTGCCAGAAGAAGAACACACACGAATGTTACACTATTTGGCTACCGGGAAAGATTTAAGTCACGCCGAACATCTTTCCTCTTTCAGTGGTTTTACTTGGGGTCGTTTGCTAGAGACTGCTGGCAGGTCATTCATGGATTTCATTTACGCACAGCTCAAGCACATCAGCAACACACCACAACGGTAAATATGGTTCCTTTCGTGTGTGTTTCTTATTTACATGACTATATTACTGCACAGGTAAACGAGCTGGTGTAACTTAGTTCTACGCAGTGATGTTGTTACTTTCCAAACGGTTTGTATTAGCTCCGTACAGCACAGGTGCTACTTTCTTTGTGTATGTGTGTATGTATCATATGTATGATGAAAGCACAAGTTTGATTCAGGCCAAGTGCCGCGCAGTCATATACTGTACGTGGGATAAAATACTGTGAGGTTGCTCAGGCATAGTACGATATGAGACTTGAAATCAAAATGTCAGTGAGGCTTCAACATGTTTCCGCACGCAACTTAATACCGATGGCAAATCAATTTAGCATGGTGTTAGCTGCACAGTACAAATGTACTGTACCTTGCACGGATGTGCAATCGTGCAGCATTTCTGTGCTGTGCGGCTAACATCGTGTTAAATTGATTGGCCAACGGTAGTGAGCTGCATGCTGAAACACGCTGGAGTTTCACTTCTATTTCTATTTCCCCCCTCATATCTGTCTAGGCCTGGGCAACCTGACAGTATCTTAGCCCACGTGCAGTCTCTGACTGTGTGGCACTTTGCCTGGATCAGGCTTGTGCTTTCATACTCATACCATTGCACATCCATGCGGTTCAGGGACCTTTCGGCCTTCCTAGTCCCTGTATGAAAGTGAATGAGAAGAACTAACTCGACGAGCGTTATTATTATTATTACTATAATAGTCAGCAGTCAAACAAGCTAAACACAAACGCCTTGATAGATAATTTTCGTTTTCTTTCATGTGCCCTCCATTATGCTCATTGTGAGATTTCGCTTTGAGCATAATCGTGTGCCCAACTACAATTGTTTAATTAAATGACCAATATCCCTGGCGAGTCACGATTTGTTTAACGGATACCCAGATTTTGGATAGGTCTAATGCACAACTGAGTTAGACACATACACCGTAGTTCGAAACTTGTATTGACTGGTGGTTTATGGCTCGTTGCATCTCACTCGAAGCTAATCCTATCAAGTGGCATGGGTACTTTCTTTTTCAATGGCGGATATGAATCTGTCGCACTTTTTAGACTGTCCAGCGCCTCCATTAAACCATGTTGCTCAAAATCGGATGGTGAAAGGAGGTGCCTTTGTTGAGGTCGTTTGTGCTCGGAATAAAGGATGGTTCGACCGTTTGCAATACAGTTCTTCTAGCATCGAGACATATTTTGTAGCACCTGTTTGTTAGCACCTACGTTCACATGATTTCACGATCGATTGTTATCGTAAATTTCGCCAGTGTTGGTCTGCTGAACGAACGATCGACCAAAGTTGCGGTATCCGGAGTTGTATGAAACCTGGTGTGTTTCTTGACACTATTGATTGGTAAAGCGGAATGGTTTTTAATCAGAACAGAAAGCATTCAACCGTCAGCTTGTTATCTTCATGGCATCCGAATTAGGCTTCTTGTTTCACGCAATCCCTCGAGCCTCGATGGTAACCGTTTATCTAGGCAGTATGCTTGATTTCAGTTTGTGCAGAAAGCTAATTAGTCGATTTCTCCAAATGTTTTGGTCGCCGGTTAATACGTATATTCAGTGAATGTTAAGCCTAACCTACGTCTAATTGCAGGATGAGTGTTCTCGTGATATGGGTCAATTTTCCTATATTGTGTACTGCTGCTACCCCATTTTGTCTACGGTCTCCACAATTTTCCTGGCCACTCAGCAAACTATTGACCGGCGAAGTAGTGTGTATGCTTAACTAGGAAGAATCTCCTCATACAAGGCTAGACCCCACCTATTCAATTGGACGGTTTTACGTTGGGAGTGTATCCGATTTGTTATTGGCCTCATCTGTAGAAACGTTAGCGATTTGGGACCTCAGTTTTTCGCGGTATTTCCCTAGAGCCGGAGATGGTGGAGCTTATCCCAAATGGACCAATTTTTACATTTTCCGATTTCCCACAATCACATCGGGAACATGTCAAGTCGTTTCTCAAACGAAGAAAGCGCTCTTTTTAAATGTAAGCTCCTATAGATTTTTAAACGTTCTGTCCACAAAGTATTGGTGTAAAAAGGCGGCTTCGTCTGACCACAACTTGGCGCGGAGCATGATAATCTGCGAACTTGCCAAAATCTCGTTTTTTAGGTGAATTGCTTTGCTTTCGCATTTTTCAAAATTAACTATGTGAACATGTTATTCTATATTTGAACTCTTATCTTTTTCACTTCACAGCAATACAAAGAAATTGCCTGCTCGTATCCTCATCATTCCTGGAAAAGAAGATATTGCCGGGGCGTTTGCTTTAAATCTGGCGCGATTGTTTGCGGTCCGTGGTGCATCGGTCGTCCTGTTTCGCGCACCAGCCGACCTACACCCGTCAGATCAACCAGCCTATCTGTCGGAACTTGCTTTGTGCCTGCAGTTGTCTCCGCGCGCTAACTCGTATGGCGGTGTGATAGAACAAGACCCGTTTGCTATTCCTGCTGATATCGATGAAGATGACGAAGACGAAGACGATGAAGTCGCTCAGATATCTGATGGTGCTCAAACGCTCCAACGTGAATCCTCCAATTTACTTTCATTCTCCGACGCTGATTCTGACTTGACTGCCAGTTTGACCGTGGATCAGATGTCCAGCAGCAACTTGGATGTATCCGATGCCAGTCCATTGTATCGCACATGGGTCAGCCGTACACCTGGGTTGAAAATAATCAAACGGAGTTCAGGTATTTGGTCGCGTTTTGCAAAATTCTGTCTAGTTGGATATAGGTTTCCAAATTCTTGTTCAATTCTGGTAATTCGATTTTGTATTTTTCCGCGTAACGCATTGTCGTTCTAATTTCTCCGAAGCCGTTGGTAATATTAGTCTGCACGGTCATCGTCTATCTCTTGAGCACCCTATCAGGATTACCTGAAGCCTGCACGGATGTACAATCGTTCAGTACTTTGTGCTGTGCGGCTAACACCGTGCTAAATTGATTGGTGAGAGGTAGTGAGCTGCATACGGAAACAGGCTGGAGTCTCACTACCATTTCCTATTCTTTTTCTTCCTCATATCTGTCTAGGCCTGGGCAACCTGACAGTATCTTCGCCAACGTGCAATCTGTGACTGTGCGTCACTTTGCCTGAATCAGGCTTGTGTTTTCATATCATACCATACCTGAAGCCTGAAAATGTGACCCTTGAACGCGTTTTCTGCTTTTGTTTTGTGTCATTGATTGTGGAAGTTATGGATGAAGTGACTTGGGGGTTAAATGTCTGGGGATTAAGTGACCGAACACCCTCCGTTGCACCCAATGTTGCTCTCGTTTGCTCCTGTCATGTAGACCATGCGGTCTTTTTCTAAATTGCTTATTCCGTAAATTTAACGAGCCATGCATCCTGATAAATCCATTCTCACCAACCCCAATGCTCTCTGCAGGGTTCTAACATAATTCCTTCATAATTTCAGCTTTCAATTTAGACTAATGTTAAAACGGGTTATGGCACTTGATCAGATGTATCTTTTCGTTCGTTGGGGACGTTTAAACCAATGTGGAAAATCCACAGCGCAAAAGTCAAAGTCTTGGATGCGTGGCTAAATAGTCCGCATCGAAGTTTTTGCGGAGTGCGGTTAGTTGTCCTCTCACTGCTTACGTCCTGCAGTGTCCTAGCATTCTGATGTCCGCCATAGTATTATTTCCCAATGTGTCTCAGCTTGTACAATACAAACCGCACTACTTGAACTTTAACGAAAAACGGGGATTTTAGATGAGCCACGATGCCTACTGTCACCTGTTCAGTAGATACAACTTCGCAATGCTCTCGCGTCTCCGTGATTGATTTACATAGAATCGTCTGAATTGTGCTAAGATTGAACAGGTGAAAGTAGAACTTAACGCGCCACAACCTTTATGGATAAAGCGCACATGAATAGCGGGTGTGGTGCACCCTTCACCAATGCGCACAAGCCGTTCAGTATCGTTGATTAATGAAACGATAATATCGAAGTAGCTTCCTTTCGGGTATCAGTGTCATGCGTCGTAACAAATTTACTAGTTAGGGATGCGGCGTCAAAAAAGCGTCATTTTCGGAGGTTAGTGGTCTGGCTTCCGCAATACATTGTAGCATGTGCAGTTTGAACGGCTCGTCTATATCAATGTTATTACCAAAAACCTTTATATGGACAACATCGTTGAGTGTGTAAACGTACTAACTAACACTATAACGTAGCGGAGACTACGGGCACTTAAAACTTGAATACACTGAATGTGCTGTTTGCGAAAAGTTCATGTTTCACGCGCATACCATATAGCAACTCAATTTGTTGCGTTGTATGTTCAGCCTTCGCGATTTAGCGTCAGTACGGGATGGTTCCAAAGTTACCGAGTTTGCAAAATGCTTTTGTCATCTGAGAACTACCTACCATAACTAGTCATCTAGTGATCTTTTGTTATAAATACTACTGTCGTATCTATCGGTCAATTACACTGAAGATTCTGTAAAACACCATCTTCGAATTCGTTGTATGGTGTGGTATGAAAGCACAAGCCTGATCCATGGCACAAGCCTGATCCAGACAAAGTGCCGCACAGTCAGAGACTGCACGTGGACTAAGATACTGTCAGGTTGCCCAGGCCTAGACAGATATGAGGAAGAATGGTGTTTTTAGTTGTTATACGATGATAACGTAAACCCTGGTACTAGTTAGTTGGGTACCACATGTAGTTGTGAATGTTGTATGAGGGTTTGCTACCCATTCAGCTGTACCGAGCAATCTATAAAATTGAATAAATGCACAGCTATTGCTAAAAGTAATATCTCTTTTTACATTTAATTTTTCATCTCATTCCGCCTTGCTTTCGCTGTAAATCCATTCACAATTTTTCGTGTGGTTAACCTATCACAAATCATGCAGTAGGTGATTCGTGGTTGTCGTCACATTCCACTTCCCAACGATGTGTTACTGCTTGTGTCATATTTGTGTTCCAACTTCCCTCCAGCCCTGACCAAATTGCCCAGGAATTTGCGAATCGATTTGGTGATTCTTGGCCATTGCACCACCGATCATGTTATTCTCAACCAAGAGGCGCATCAATGGCTCAAATCTCATACAGCCATATCACGCGTGGCTCACTTGATGCCTGATCCCCAAACGGGTTTGCCACCACTCTTGAGTAATGCTTTGCTGAATTGGGTGATCGAATTCGGATTGCCGAAATTACCTCCGGATGCTACGGACTCGGCATTCAACACCACTCACTTGTTAGTAGACGTTGGTATGAGTCGTCATGCGTTACTACGCTTGACAAGCGATTTGAAATTTCTGCCTCCTTTCAATCTGTTTGAGTGTGGTTCGGTAATCGGGCTGAGGCAAAACCAAACACCGTGTACTTGAGACACTTTCATCCGTTTTTCCTATCCCCCATCTCTCGTGAACTTTCGTTGTTCTATTGGAAATGTGCATTTTGTTTCCTTTCTGCTATTTTTACTCGGCAATACAATCTCTAGTGACGCTTTTCGCGTTTTGATTTGGGACTTTTGACGTATGTTACCAAGTATCGCAAGCTGAGGGTAAAAAGTGTATTGCTTGCAATTTTTTATGTTCAATCCATTTTGGATTTCTCCCCGTTCAATCAAACACCACACCTTTGATAAATCGTCATTTTGAAGTTAGGCAAGCGCCAAAAATGCTTCCAGTTTCGGAAGTTCACCGTATTTGAATTTACTTTAGTTTATAGTTGGAGTTCCTCGTTATTCGTTGGCAATATTTGAAACTGACCAACTGATTGATAACGTGTGTGAAAGTGGCCATTTTCGTGAATCGCCATATTGCGCGTTTACATTTAGATATATATTCACCCTGTAATTTGTTCCGATTTTTTGTGAAGAAGCACTAATTTGTAAAGGGACTACGTGGGTCCTACTGCAAGCGTCGGTGTATCTGTCTCGTTTGTGGTTCGTTGATTGTATGCTGAAATGAAGGGAAAACTACCGTTCGGTTATGATGCACCTCAAGGATAAGACACCTTTATCTATCGTTACGAACAGCATCTACAGAATCAACTGTAAGGACTGTTTGGGTGTTTACATAGGGCAGACTTCCAGGGAAATTCACACTAGAATCGAAGAACGCCGAAAGCGTGTCCGGAAACAGCCCCGGGATGCGAGGGAATTTCAATCCCTTATTCGTGATTCCGCCTTGGCGGAGCACGTTTTAGATATGGGCCACAGCGTCGATCTAGACAATGTGGAAATATTGAGACGCAGTATTAAAGCGTATGGCGAACGCGTACATGTGGAGGCGGTCGAAATTGCCGAGGCAGGTCAATAAGGTGGATGGGGCAGAAATCTCCACTATCTGGCGCTCGGCACTCATGCGAAAGTAAATAGTTGTTATTCCCCTTATATCTACAAGTTTTTCTTCAAAAATAACTCAGCTTCTTTAGTTATGTACTTTTACGCATGTGGGCCGCTGTGTCAACTGACCTTGACCGTGTTCACTTGTATTAGATTGATGTGGATATACACTAGTATCAAAATCGACCACTGATCCGGGTCATGTCTACGAGACGTGACACACCGTATGCATGCTATAGGCTGTTTAACGGTAAGGTCAAATCAGTGGTGGGGGGTAGAGTACTACTTAATCATGTTCCCTGTCCTGACTATCACCCTTCGTCTGACGAAGCATCTGTGTCGGAAGTGAAACGTTACCCAAAACCTGCTCTAACCGATTGCACTCAAATTTCTTTGCATTAACTAAAATCGCCTTTCTTGTAAATGATTCACAGGTGTGGCCATGAACCGTCCGAAACTCGATTCAAGAGTGTCTTGTGTTTTGCGCTAAATCACATCGATATAAAACATCTCTTACGATCTACAATGTTAACCTGAGACTGAACGGTAGCTTCTTTTATGTTGCTACATTTTTTTCTGATGATTTGCTTAAGGGTGGTATGTGCAAGTGTATGCATGACCAACAATACGGTAAACGTACTACTTACCAGTCGCAATATTAAACTCCATACTACGCTATGAGTTAATGGTGTGGGGTCAGTTACGCTGCGAAACGGTTGATCTGAAAACATGTAGCTGGATATTTTTGAACACATCTTTTACACTCTTCTTCTATCCATCAGTTTTGGGGTATGATATCCGCGACTGATCACTTTGCCTATCATACCAACATCATGTTGCGTATACGAGATATTTGGCACAGTGTTGGCACCACTAGACTTTTATCAATATGCTGTACATAAGCTGAAAAATCGGGCTGGTCTTCCCCTATGCATTGACGGCTCAAATTCGGTCAACAATCTTTCTCGCACACTTTTGTTCCGAAAGTCCACATTAACTATGCTTAAAGCCAAGAGAGTATGAACATAACCGATTCAATCCGGACCCATGAACTTTGCCGTTCTCCATTAAACTGTCACAAAGGAAAACCGAAATAATCGCCCAATCTTATGCTGTGTAATCGCGAAACACATTTCCAATATGCCCCAGTTTTGTTAATTCTTATACGTGGTTCCACTCCGCTCACGACCTCAGGTTATTTGTTTCATCTGATGAAAACAGCCAGATCGGGCTCAATCAGTCTTTTTAGTGGTGTACATAGTTCAACTGTGCAGCCACTCTTGGCTAAGGGTTGTAATTTATGGGCACGCGTTAAAACATAATGTTCCTTTGCCACCGCTATTGATCTGCATGTGGAAACACGCTGGCGTCTCATTGCCATATATGCTGAGACCTGGGCAACCTGGCCGTATCTTAGCCCATGCTCAGCCTATGACTGTGTGGCATTTTGCCTGGATTAGGCTTGTGATTTCATACTCACATGGCAATTGGTCAAGTTACAGATTGTATTCTTTATCTGGCTGTTGTGGCCCATATAACCGGGTCGTATTTCGGCTACATTATTACGGACCTGTATAGACTATGAGATTTCACCTACTGGACAGCGTGTCGCAGTTATATTTCTATTTACAGGGGTAAGATAGTGGATCCGGGTAATGCGCATTTCCCAAAGTGTGGGGTTGTGATGAGATTCGAACTTGAACCGTTTGATTGGGGGTCGAATGTCCTATTCGCTGTGCGGATGCGTAATCTATTGATTTGCTATCGATTATTATATTGAGCATCCGCGTGCAGTATTATTTATCTCCATCCGGTAACTTGTTGCATTCTCGTTGAAGCCATCAACCATATAATGTCGTCAGTCTTGAAAAATCTTAGCTTGCTGCATCTGGAGCATAATACTATGCAACAACGGACTCTTCCTCACATTCCGTTATTTTCAAAAATCTTATTGTTCCTTTTATCGGTTTGTTTTTATCACATTTATCATTCGCTAGCTAGAAATCTTCGTACTCTGCTTGTCCTGAAGCATACTGATTTGACATTTATTCGTATTCATCTATCCTATTTTTAATCTGTGTGTGATGGAAATGCATGCAAATACGAACTTTGTTATAATCTTTTGGGATTTTTAAAAAAATATGACTTTACTCATCATGAACCGTTTGGTGCACTTTTAACGATCAAATACAATAATAGTTTCCTATGATCGCTGAAAACCATATCACAACATATATGATACCTATATTTCAAACGATGTTCTACATCCTGAATTTTAGCAACGTTCTTTTTCCGTTTCTTGGCAAGAACTTCGTCACCGTGAACTAATCCAACCTCAGTTTCATTTGATAACACACTACTCACGTGATCCATCTTTTTATTTGAAAAAATCATCATGAGAGTCAGTTTGAATCTGGAAAAGAGAATTAAGCAGTAGTGGATGACAAATACCACACGAGGAGAGCGTTTCAACTATGAACCTATTTGACTTTCCGTTCCGCCGTGTCAGGGGTGATTTGGTCCTGTTGTTCAGCAATCTGCATACAGTGAATCACCCACTTGAACACCTGTTTTATCTGAAAGAAGCACGTGGTAGCATATCTGTTGGCTGCAAGCTAACCATTCCACACTCTAGATCAAATTGTCGAAGGTTCTTCTTCGTTGTCCGAGTTTGTTTTACATGGAACTCTGCTCCCACATATTATTTGTGCATCAAGCCTGAACATGTTCAGAGCTGAAGTTCACAAGTATATGTTGACCAAATCCAACCTCGCACTCAGTACATTAGCTGACTTTCCATACTGACAAAACATCTTCTTTATGCATTACATATATTTTTATGTATGGTTACTGTAAAGCGTTTGCTTTTTAGAACATTAAAACTTTTAATTAATTTTAATCAGTTTTTCCCCGAATGTAACTTTTTTGTCGCAAGGTTACGAGACGCTAACTATACCACAATTTAACTTCGGTTTTCAAGTACGAGCAATGGTTGTTACCACGAGATACAACATCGACAGCCTAGGTACAAAAAACCCATTTTTATGCTTTATACGCGTGACATCGCTATCCTCATTGACAGTTGAAGAGCGTCACATTCATGTCACCGGGGGTGCAAGTGCAAGTGTGCCCTGTAATCAACTAAATGAAAAGTTGAAATGCGTTCCACGAATAATGCTGTGGAAGTTGTTTCACTATGTTCCGCATCGGTCAATGTACGTTTAGTAGAGCTACAATTCACCAGCTCAGTCTTAATTCAGCTAACTGTTTCCTATTCTGATATCCGAAAGCCCTATTCGATCTTACAATCCTTGTCCATCTCATCTGGATATAGTGTCATAAACCGAAGCTGGCAAGGTTTCTCATTTTAGATATCAGGCAATTGATTTAGCAAGTACAACTCACTACTTTCGTCCATAGATCGAAGAAGTGACTGTCAAAACAAAGTAAAATGATTACTTTTATTTCGGTCAACTCAGCTCATGGTGCGAATCATGAATTTTGTGAGGAACAGAAACTGTATTTAAAAAAGCTGAATCTTGAAGCTAGCTAGAAATTTTTCATCGAGGATTTGTTCTCCATGTGACGTGTAGCGTTTGTGGAGTCGATAATATTAATTTGAAGGAAGCGACTGTTAGAATTTGGCAAACTCCAGTGCCTACTCTTTGTTTGACAAAGACATTTCAGCAAGACCTTACTTTTAATTTGCGAATATTTTCTAATTCAGCTGTTCATTTTTTCCGTATATTAAGAAATTGTATGTGATGCCTTCATGGTTCGAGTCTTAAGTGCTACATGATTTTTCGTTCTCTTTGGACCGTTATCTCGAAACGCTTCGCGTACGTTAGTTACTTTCTGGGAAACAATTTTAGCTACCGAAATAGACCTCTGTTAACACTTCACCGACCATGTATATGTTTGATACATCCGTGCTGTATACTTAATATAATTCGTACAAAACTAATCAATACATCGTGCATGCAGAATTGAATGACTCACAGCATTTTCCGTGTTGAGCATCGCAGCTCTCTGAAAATACATCGGTAAATGAATATGCTTAATGCTTCCAAGGGAAGTTCATTCGAAAATCTGTACACCGTTCGCAAGATAACTTACCTAGACAGCTCTTACAAGCTTTCACCTGACATCCCTCTGAAAAGTGAGCAGATTCATTCGTACTTTTAGTCGTCAAATGAATGAACTTGTCGCTATAATAAAAAAGTACGTAATTAATTTGGACAACTAAACGTTAATCGTCGCTCTCAAATTCTCGCCCATGCCTGTTGGAATGCAAAAACAATCGGTAAAACACAACAAGATTAGTTTATCAAAATGTGCGCGGCCATGAAGCGTCAATATCGCTGATTTTGCGATGCATCGAAGGGTCGAATTGAGTCAGCCTAAAGCGGTGTGCCGTAAATTACAAAAGAAGGTTTTGCGGGATGTCGGCGTAATAAACTTTGTGTAATGCACTGTGCAAGTGAGAGCATAGTTAAATAAAGGTCGCTCGTACAGTGGATTAACGTAATGTCACCTATCATCAAATAGTTAAATGCGGACATGCGTTTCGCAGAATCTTTTGAGCGACAACACCTTATATTGTTATATGTTTGAGGCGTAAGCCACTGCCTATCATATTTCTGATCATTTATCTTTCGGCAAGTGCAATTAAGCATATATCATCAACCGAAGCGAATTGCTTATCCAACATTTCAATTGTTATACGGTTAGACGAGGAGAGTTGTAGTCTCCATATTTGTTGAATAAACACGGCTCAATTGTTTGTCAAAAATACAAAATTATTCCAGATGTGAAGAACTTACTCATGCATAAATCTTTATCTTTGCCGATTTTGTACTTGCTGTTACAGAAAGCTAAAATTCAAAAACACGTTTTGTTATAAGTATATTATAAATTTGATTTAGTTTTCACTTTTCATTTGAAACCACTTAAAACACGCTGTAGAACGATCTTCTGGTTGATAAACCTTAATTATTTAATTTTACGCAGACCACATTTCAAAATCACTCGAAATAATGAATTCTCACTTTAAAACGTATTTATTGCTCTGGAGTAATATGATGGTTGCATCATACTACTAATCAGTAACAAGCATTTTAAAAATAAAAGTTAAATATCTGCGTTATTGAATCTTCAGATAACCTTTTTTGGTTCATGAATAATATGGAAGCTCATCAATTATTCTCTTACGGAGTTCCTAACTAGCTTAAAAGTTTCAAATTTGTTTTTATTTCAGCTCAATTTTCTACTTTATGGGACTTGCTTCAGTTATTTGCAATTGATTAGCATCAATAGCGGTATCATATTGGGTAATTCTCGTTAATATCTTGTGAGCTCAAGCCCATCACCCTTCTAAAATGTTCACTACCGTAAGTTATTTGGCAGCAAGTTACCATTGACAGGAAAATGTTCCGTCTGCCACGTTCATCCCAACATTAAATTATCAACATGATAAATCTACGTTAAAATACGTGGATATATACAACACCTAATGACGATTTTACGAACGCTAAACATAATTTACATCTAGGAAGATACATGCCACCTTCCGTTGATAACGTTTGCCTTTGCAGCAATACAACATACCGTTGCATGAGTCGTAGTTTCCTTGAGCATCGTAGTTTTTCAGTCCATTAATGTCTGAAAAAGAATTGAGAAGCGCGGCGTTGCGGCATGTTTGGAACATTGCAAATTTTGATCGAATTGTCGTGCTTATTCAAAACTCTTGAACTTCCCATTTCAGAAATCATCATCAATGTGTACATTAATTCGTAAATTTTTCTGCATTTGTGTACATACTTAACGACTTCAACATTAGCCCAAATGTTTTCCGGCTATATTTTAGAAAATCCTAATTCGCTCGATTTTCATTCAAATATTAGAACGTGTGTCTGTCTGGAATCATAAATCTTAGAAGCAACTTATCGACATTGATTTTTATAAACTATTCCACTGGCGTCGAAGCTGCTCTTGCGTATGAAATGATAATGGTACCTAATTTCTAAAGTGCGTTTTAATACGAAGCACCATCACCTGTGTAATCAGCATGATTTTATACGCATTCAGGATTACATTTTGATTAAATCCTTCCACTGTGCACACACCCCGCACTTGCAACCGGTTCCTGTTTGTTTGCCGTCATCAGATGAAGATAGTAAAATCAGGTTCAGTGAGCCTTGAAACAGTGTTATAGTGGCAAACAAAGGTGTACTTTAATGCCACTGTTATATCGGGTTCTTACGAATAACCGCGATGTTCAAATACACAATCATAATGTGATTCCTGGCCAAGCACTCAAGGTGCTATGAAGGACCACATATTGTGGTGCTCACATAGGGGATTAAAAATGTTTTGTTTTGATCTATTTGGAAGCAGTTACGATGTCATAAACCAAGAGTTCAGGTAAAAATATACGTATGAAATCACAAGCCTGATCCAGGCAAAGTGTTTCACAGCCAAGGACTGCACGTGGGCTAACATACTGTCAGGTTGCCCAGGCCTAGACAGATATGAGGAGTAAAAAAGAATAGGAAATGGTAGTCAGACTCCAGCCTGTTTCAGCATGCAGCTCACTACCTCTCACCAATCAATTTAGCACCGTGTTAGCCGCACAGCACAAAGTACTGCACGACTGCACATCCATGCATCCGTGCAAGGATGTTAAAAATAAACGTCACTCATGACAATAAAACTTCGGACCGGAATGAGTCTTCGAAATGAAACCGAAACTAACTGCTCAGATAAATCCTAATATTATCACATCCTGGAAAGCAACGGTTTTAATGTGTGGAACACAACATCTTGCGACTGACGAAATTTTCTGTCGTCATCACGATAGCTCGACAGAAAATAGTTATTAACCAGTTTTGCGTGTAGGATATTCACCTGACAGATGGTGCATTATCTAATTTCAATGAAGAGATGAAAGTAACAATGGCAACTTGCACTTACACTAGCGTTCCTCATATTTATTCACAACCAAACACTATATCCCTGAGATTCAACTAAGAATTACCGAAAAATAAAAAATACCTCACAGAAATATTGCATCTTATGCTAAACAAGATTTTCATCTGTCATCACTCGAACTACTTAAACAATAAATGTTAAGATTATTGTTAATTAACTTCTAACTTACATGCTTCGGGACCCCGGGCATAGGCTGAAATAATAAGAAAAAGTAAGCATCAGGAAATAGCACAATCAATGGCCATAATCTTTGAACGATGCAACACATATCAAAGTATAAATGCAACGTTGTACATTTTTCTGTACACGAACACTTTTATTGCAGACCTACTTATGCCGATAATCGTGCAGATAGATAACAGAAGGCAAAGTTTCATGCTGTGCCGAATTTTAAATAAATTTTCACTCCCCGGGACCTAGGGCCGTTTATATATTGCAATACAGCTAACGATGTGTGTGTGCGTTTCAATCCGCGCTGATCTGCCATTCGTAGCGTCGGATGAATGAATTTTAATATTGGACCTGGTTCTGAAAAGCCTTGATCAATTTCCTGTTCACTCGTACGAGATGTGGTCCAAACGACTCAGTGAAATAATGTTAATGATTTGATGCCAACAATTTCGGTACAACTATCCAGGGTTACGTCTAGGTCATGTTCGAACACAGACTTTCACACGGTACAGATTTATTCATGATGTTCTTTTGGATTACGGTTCATTAACGTCCACGGCGCCTTCGTCATTCGGAACTAATTGATATTACGTGATACAACTAAAAAGACGATGAATTAGAAAAGATTTATTTGAACATATTCGCTTTTAACTTTGTATCGTGTTTTATAAAATAGAGGAATAAAAATAAAGAAGGATACACAAAATATATGCAAGATAAGCCCCCTTTCAATAGTTTAACGCAATCTCCTTTTGATGGAAGCATCTTGAAACAAATTGGATGTATTTTCCACGGGATATCAGGTTCTTGATGGCAATCTCAGATGTTTCGATTAAACCTAATTATGTGCTTTTTGGCCGATTTTAATATAAGACGAATCTGGGCTCACGGATTATTTCCGTTGTGAGCATTCGAATATATTCTTGCTATCAAATTTTATTTGAAAATTCTCGTCCTTCAGAAAAAATACAGTTTTTAGATAGAGCAATGATTCATTAGAGAGGTTCTAATAAATGATTCAGAAATACACACTTAATTACAAAAAATCAAGCATTTGAATTGCTGTATAAGTAACGTTATGTCGGATGAGGAACAGATATTTAGGCACTTGTAAATGCCTCTAGTTGACGCTCTACAAGACATCGTTGGCATATGCAAAGTATGAAATGATATCCGCACTATCTATCATTTGATGATGAACTTGAATATTTTACTTGCGTAAAAGACCAAGGTGAACAAACGATGGAAAACGAACCGGAATTTCAAGTAAGGAAATATAAGTTATTTGCTTCAAGAGTATTTCAAAGCACTTGAAGTAAAACAATAATTTCATTTGGTATGCGACCATGTGTCTGCCTGACTGAATATTATTCATCGAGTTATTATTTCTGTTTCAACAACAAAAATGAGCAATGCAAAAAGGAAATTATTTTGTTTTGTTAGTCTACTTGTAAGGTCTGCAGTAGTCTGCTATGATATATTAATTGGTACGGTCGTATCGATGTATAAATTATGATCCCGTAGAATTGTTCCGAAACAATATTCATGCTATCTCGTTGAAAGTCTGGAACATTTCGTTTACAAATTACATTCTTTCTTATATTTTGTCGGAAAATTAACCTTAGTTTAAATTAAAAAAATTTCTAACGATTCAATTTTGGATTTTAGCAGCATCGCATTTTTTCGACATTACTTATCTGGGTATCAAGTTTGTATGTGTAGTAAAGTTTATGTTCACCTTTTCTTACTTTTTGTTGGATTTCTCATGTTAATTACTACGTACACAATGACCCTCAGGTTATTTGTAAATGAAACCAATGCGATTTATTCGTACCCACATCTCTACTTTGGTTTCGTTGCTCGACTTTGAAAAGTTCATTGTCCGTTTGGATCATTATGTAAATTTTTATTACTTATTATCGCGACCGCTGCCCTGGTATTGCCAATGATTTATTCATAAGCAAAATGTGTGCCGTAGAGCAGCCCTCGATGAGACCTGGTATAAATGTCTGTTCGGTATACATTGTGAAATCCCTGACAATACGGTGAACATGCGCATACTTTTGTTTGTTATCGCACTTGCTGGTAAGTGGTGTTCGTTGAACCTTGTTCAATATTAGTGCAATTAAAAATGTGTTACACTTGGTATGTGACGAAAACTCTCATAGGACGAGAATTCCCTGGAATGCGAACAGTTTATCCATTTTCTCTCAAAAGTTTACTTTCTTATTTCTTATTGATGAACTAATATACAAGATGTAACATAATTCGACAAGTTTTATATTGGTGTTGTATTATGCCCACAGATGTTAGAATAAAAACAATATCAATTAATTATCTACCGCTTAGCGGAAACCATTAGCTAGAAATAGTAAATCGATAATCGCTTTCGTTATATTGACCCTTCGTCATACTCACTTAAACACACTTGCGAAATAAGGATGAATGATGATTTCGAAAGCAAGGCATCTCACACACAACTGCAATTGAATAATGTGGTACAGTGACGATTATGAAAGTTATCAACCGTCAAGCTAGCATCCACCAATCAATGTAAAGGTAACATTGTATTGCATCAGTATCTTGATTGGTGAAAATGACCGCTGAACATGCACCAGGCAATTGCTACGCGTCGACTGTGTAGTTTTATTAAGCCGCCAACCTTCTTGATTAGATTTTTGCTGGGTTATCGGATTGTGCAGTCTCATCGATGAATTTGGACAATGGAATCAATATATACTCGAAGTTACATCCACCTCGCTATCAACCAAAGGCGGTTAATGAAACAGAAACATCCTTTCGTGAACTTGAAATCGATCTTCTATTTCGTTTGCATCAAATAGAAACACAAAATAAAATTTGGTTCAAAATACTGTTAAATTACGCTGATCACCAAACGTGATTTAGATCACACCACGAAATCTTTGAAAAGTATCAAGATTTATGTTCTCTCATTGCCGATATTAGGTGGTTTTGCGCTATTGAAAACTTTGTACAGACAGACAAATTCAATTACTTATGTTGCTGCCTTGTTTTTAAAATGTGATGTATTTTACGCGAAGCTGTTTCCATCCTTCGCGAATATTGAGTTTATTTTAATGTGCTGCCTAGTTACAATTTTATAGAGAGATTCGTGACATACCAACAAATCTATTCGCAAATTACGTTTACTAATGCACAAATATTTGGGTTTGAATGCGAAAATTCTTAATTTTCAAGATGATATATTTCAAAAACATTGTACTGACCTAACTTAATAAGCGTTTGCAACCGAAATGATGTAAGATTTAAAAATTGTTCACGTGTAACAGATTTTCTTCTTTACCAGCGAATTTGTGAATTTGTCAAATTGTGGTTGCTTCCAAATATGTGACTCAGATCTAAGTGACAATGAAACTACAACCTAAAAGGCTCATTTGAATGCATTTTCATCACACATACACACGACCGGTTTCGTGCTGTTAGCACTCATCAGGTAAGGACAGTAGGATCGGGATCCGCATGCGCTTGAAACAGTAGAAGAATGGAACATCTACGTACCGGAGAAAAATATCAACGACGGCTAATACGGGAATGAGAATGTGTAATCTTTTCCACTAATTCAATGGACGCGAATCCTGATCCCACTGTATGTACCAGATGAGTACAAGCCGCACGAAACCAGTCGTGGGGTCGGTGTGACGGAAATGCATGCAAATTATATTTTTTATGATCATTGGTTTAACCCATATCTACCTGTGACTGGGCACATGTGTTTGAAGAAGTGACAACTTCTTTTTTAATCTTTATTATTCTTATAAAGAAAGGTTCGCTAAGGCGGCAAATGTGATTCGGTAAGATTTCTTTAATTTCTGGAATTTGGTGCAAAAAATGGGCTTGAAATAATAGCTAGATTGCACTTTAGGGATAACTGCGAATTCGAAAAGAATTACAGGTGACTAAGTTTGTAATAGCCAAAACTGTATAATGAATGTTATGACTTGAATAGATGAAGTGTTGTAATGAAAGAGAATGTATATTTTAAATAATCAGAAACTTGTTTCACAAAACGCAGCTCGATTTCCTCAATTCAAGCAATTGAACCTCAGAATTTTTTAGAATCTGAATAGCACAGCAATTCTATGAGCTTGTGTTTTGGTACAAACAGATGAAAATTTTGCCAAAAGCTTTTAAAGATTATCAGAAAATTTGGATACATTTTACGAAAATATGATGATGGTTTGAAATCTTGTTCTTCGGTAACATTCTTTATCGTAAATTAGCACACACCAAGCAGTTACCGCGATAATCTAGTTGAAATTGATCGCACAATGATTTATGATTTGGAAAAATAATTTTCACTCGTTATTTTTCTTCAATACTGTGAAGAATTTTTTTATGTTTATAGTTCTATCCGGTGTTCACGCCACCGAAGAAGATTCAGATTATGAAGAATGCCTAGGTATGCATTTGTTTGCGAAATCTGACGGAATAATTTTTTTAAATAAACTCAAACTTGATATTTTGTTCAGTCTAGTTGCATCTGAACTCGTCGTTGTAAGGAAGACGGAGCTTAATTCACTAATCGATAATTTTTACTCTAATCCGCTTAGTTTTGTGTTTTTTCATTCTCGTTTAGAATCAACAACGCTCATTCTTCTCATTTTTCTTTGACGACAGCTAGTTAATATTGTTTCCTAGCTTTTTTGCATGTTTTAACTCCCTTAGATGAGCGATGTTAATCTTAGTTTTGTTTTTTGAAGTGATTGACTATAGAACCTTCGGTCTCTCAATGGTTAGCCACTGTAACATTGAATCAATTTTATCGAAACCACTAAAACGGTTCTGCGAATTGTTGTTGTTGTTGACCTACTTTGGTCAATGCCGACCTTGGATGTAGATCTCAGCGCGTGATGGTTTTGTACACCACAGCTTTTCAACTGACTACATAGTTCGATTCGGGAGGAATAATATCTTTTGTATCGCTCATAGCGAGAGACAGTGTTCGGAAACAAGATGTCAGTTGCACACTGAGCGTTACGATTTACAGCCGAACACAGGATAAGCTCTTTTCAACTTGCAGATGACGCTTTTGAAATGTCGAAGCCGCTGTTCAATTTAGGTAGCACAAACAGCCGTGTGATGGAATATTCACCGTGAATTCACAACATTAGTTCAAACATATGAAAAGTGTCAATTTCATTATAATTTTCGCCCCACGTCGCTGATACATCAAAAACAGAACTCATCATTTGTGCTGAGATAATCTCCTCAGAAAACACGAAAATGTGTTGAGATTAATCGTTAAGAAAGTTAGAAAAATAATAATAGTGCATCCGAATACGTCCAGCTGACCGGAATCGGAATGCTGGAACTGTTTACAGGAAAAAGCTATTCTTAACTACGATTTAATAAATATAGTCATTGTTTTGTTCTTTTTAATTTCAGGCCTTTGTAACACCAGTTTCAACAAAACTCAGGATATAGCAGATTGCCGAGGTAGGTCTGTTGTGCAACAAATCAAATTAAATTTATTGCATCAACGTAACAGCTCACTGCACCGCAGATCCGTTTTATTTATTTATTTTCTTTCTACAATGTAGTTGAGCTTATCGATTAATTTTTACCCTTTTGTTTTACGTTATTGACTAGATCGCAAATCTTTTTCAATGAAATTACGTTGACAACATTCCCAGTAGCTTTTTCGTTCGAGTAGTAATGAGTAATATAATAAAATAATAATTATTGTTCCCATGCAATTGATAAGAAATAGTTATTGCACTCATTATTTCAGTTGTGAGATCAATTGTTAATAACAGCGGTCGATTCACAGTCACTCGCAACACATTGGCTCTCCCCCATACTCATTTTAATATTGTTATCACAACTGAGATCTATCACAATTTGCCAAGTTATAATCTTTAGTTTTCACGGTGTATATTTCAAAATAAATCATGAGCTTTATCGATCATCAAAATTTCATCGTGATCTCTTTACCTCATATCGCATGGGTCATTATTCATGACTGCGTCTTGCTTTGTCACTTACAACTCGTGGTTTACCGAAGGTGCTTTGATAGACAGGAGACTTTGATTGTCAATATTATTATCAGTTGTGCGTACGTAACCTGATAGAGAAGGATAAGAATTCTACGTTCATGTAGTATATCTACACGTGTGTAATAATAAACCGTTATCAATCACGACTGTCAAGAAATCTGTTGATATGACGACAAAAAACAGTAAGTGATGACTAGCGTTGCTTGTTTTCCTAGAATACAAAGCAAGTGGTACAATCATGGTTTTTATTCTCGCTGTATTCCAAAGAGTGCATATTCATCTACCACTTTGGTATTCTGATAGAGACGGGTGCAATATTTTCACTCGATGGGCGCAATGTTATGTGTGCGAAATTAGTCCTTATTGATTATAGATTGATCAAATATTGTAAGCATCTAAAAATTTTGGACAACAAATTTTGGATTCTCGCTCTTCTATCCATTAGGCATTCATTCATAATACGACATTAAACTGGCGGACTGATGCACCAATACTGGTTTACTTTAAACGAGTTGACAATATTCAGCCAAGAAAGGTATATTTTTAAATTTTCGAAAACCACTCATCTTAAAACTGAGTCTAGTAGATCCCCTGGCCGTAAATGGATATCAATGGCAAAACTTACCAAACCATTTGATCAGATGTCTCTTAAGTTCATGGGTGTGCAAAAGATGAGAAGTAGCCATTATTGATGAAGCAATGTTGGGAACATACCTTGAAAATTAAACAAATAGAAATTTTATTAAATTATCTCATACCTGATAATTGATAGATAAGCAAGATCCATTTTACATGGATCAAAATAGAAATACCGAATCATTGATAACCTCCAATAAACTGTAATCTTTTAAATCTCAAACAGCTTGGGCTTGCAAAAGATTCACAATTTGGACTACCCTATGTTTCTTATCGATTTCTGAAATAATATCAATTTACGCGTGGTTTTAAACACTTCAATTATCAGGTGGATGTAAACTCATTTGGTGTAGATCGTGCTACGGTAGGTTTTTAGTTCACAAACTTGCGTAATTTTATATCAATCACTGTTTGCATAACATTAAATACTGTGACATTCTGCTAGTTATATCATTCCTATAATGTCCGGACTTTTCGCCATACCGGTGGTAGTTAAAACCTTCACGACGTCACGGAGAAGGCATATCAAGAATTGATTCTCAGCGATGGAATATATATATATATATATATATATATATATATATATACATATTGTTTATCAGAATGGCATCAATATTGTCTGGCCTTACTGAAGGAAATGCTTTATGAAATTTACAGCCCATGAATCGCAAATCGAACTAAATTTACAGCGTGAAAATCCGTGTGATGACAAGAATCAAGTTCATGTTCCATTATTGTTCTCTTTCGCCCCATTTATATGAGCGATATCTTGTATGTAGGTGTATCTCATGCAGTCTTTTTTACATTATTGTTTACAATACTCTCTGTAATTGTACATTCCGAAAAGCGCATGAAATATCGATCGGATCAAAGTAGTTGTCTCATTCATATCCTTAACGAAGATAAGTGGTATTTGAACAAACATCCTCATTCACATGCAATAAATTAATGGCGGTTCAGGAAATATGTATTATTGTTCAAAAATGTACTTTTGCATGTATTTCTATCCCACACACCACACGACCGGTTTTGTGCTTTTTGCACTCATCAGGTAAGGACAGTAGGATCAGGATCCGCATGCGTTTGAAACAGTGAAAGAATGGTAAACAAAATGTGCTTGTATGCCACTGTTGGATCAGATTGGTACGACCAACCTGTTCAATCACGTGTCCAAACAAATTTAAATTGGGTTTAAACCCATGATCATATATTATTGTTATTTTAGAAATGATTTTTCGAAAAGCAGATTTTGTTGCATGAATACGTGTTTTATTCACATAATCTTTACCGGAAACACTCATATTTACTATTCACGGTTTCTAGAAAAATGTGATCGACAATTCGGTGCTTGCAGTAAGTGATTTTGCTCGAGTGAAAAAACTGTGAAATTTTATTGTGAGATCATTACGGTTCTGTTTTGTTTTCAAACCCTTCCAGTTCCGAGACCAGCGTTCTAGATGAATTGTAAGTGATTCGCACAGTGCTTTTTGTTGAATTTATTTTGTCTGACGTACTTCATTTAACACTTTGTGATGTTCAGGAACTACGTAGATCCCAAAGTATAATAGATTATTTTTCGGCATTGCAATGAACCCTGGAAATATAACCTTGGAGCGATTGTTTTCCTGTATTTCGGGCTTTCATTTGTCACATGTATGTTGCGTTCGGTGCTAGGAAACTGTTTTCCTTGGTTTTACCGGCTTGAATAAATTCCCACATTTTCTCGTGATTTTAAGAGAAACAAAGGGAAAATTTCAGGTGAATTGAATATCCTATTCGTCAGAAAACACCCTACTGGGCGAAGTGAGAACCGCGTGTCATAGATACGAATTCACCTCATGCTAATACTTTGATGTATTTTCGAGTAAAGTTCCGTGACTGGGAGAAATTAGAATGAGATTCATTGTTTTTACGCAATTTCGAACTATAAAATATTTTTCATGAATTTACAATTACAATAATATTCGACACACCAAATTGGATAGGAACATTATTTGAAATACAAATAAAACTTTCTAATCGATACTTCAGTCATCATAACTCCGTTTTGAAAATTATTCAACGCCATTCTATACTTTCTGGATTTAAGAATTTCTAAACTAATCATTATTGCAATGCGGAATGATATATCGATATTTGCAGGACTTTCATTATATATATATGTATGCCATCTTCATATAACTACAAATATTAAAGACAGAAAAACAGCGATAAATATTAAAACTGTGGTATACGCAAAACTTCTCTTAAACTGCATTTTTACAGGTACCAAGATCGAATGAATTTCGCTACCAAACAAAATATAATTTGGATTCAAATTAAATCTCGTTCTCATCCGATTTTTTTAATATTAGGAGAAGCTGGACTTACACGGGGAAACTTTAATCCAGAAAGTGCAAAGCGAAGAATTTCTATACCATTTTCAAGATAGCATGAAACAAATGATCGAGTTGTTAAATATGAATTTATCTAGGTAACACGAAAACTGATGCTGGTAATAATTTGGGAGTTTGCAAATTGGACGAAATCATAATTCAAGCGCAGTATTGGCCTAATGTCCACTATGAAATCCAGATTAAGTTTGGAAATGTTAACATGTTTAACACTGTGGATATTTTTACATAAGCAAGTTTTAATGGCATACTGAACAAAATCTCAGTGTCGCTAACTAATTATGGCAAACAATCACGTGTATAAGTAATTGAGATTTGAGCAGAATACTAAATTGATCATTTGAAAGCGTCTTGAGCGCTTGAACATGAAACGCTTTGTAATTTCCTAACTACACATCGTGCATCGTCGTGAAAACCTTAATTAATATAAGCTTAAAAAGGATAATGTTCTTTACTATTTCCCTAGCTCAAGAATCGTTGCACATCGTCTTACTCTATACACCAGTAAAAGGGTAACAGGCACGACCGGGTTTAGAACGTTTGTTAAGGCGGAATTTACGTATCAACGAGGGGTATGATAATAAACCTATTACACCTACTTAAAATTAGTTAGTAGTTTTATAATATGATTTTTCCGAAGAGGGTTGTAATGCAAGAACAGTGTGTCAGGGTCCACATGACTTGGAACAATGGAGGAATTTTAAAGCATGTAAAACATTCAGAGCGTGTTAGATATTTTAGATAGAACCATTTTATTATTTGGTGAAAATTACAATGCTAACCAATAAAAGAAAAACACAAATTTATAGAACAATTATTGTTAGTTGAAGTCCATTTAAAGATTACGCAAAAACGCAGTTCGTGAAATGTTTCGAAGTCGCAGTGCAAAAAGCCTACGTGTTTTACTTTGCAAAAACTTTTGATTGAAAAACTGTATTTTCTTGTTTAATAATTGTCTAGGCAAATCTTTGATGTGTATTTACTCTATGTAAAGGCTAAGGTGAAAAAATTCGGTGTTATGGAACAATAGCACCAGTATCAATCTGTTATAAAAAGGATTTAGTGTGTTATAATCATTTGAAGCATGGTCCCGTTCATGAATATTCTGCTCTTGATGATTAAAATGTTTCCATTGTTGGTAATTTATCCTCACTATTTATTCTTAACTTCAAGCTCTTGCAAAATGCTTTGGAAATGTCCTATTCGAAATAGACTAATGCAATCAAATTTAACTTTAAGCCTTTCTCACAGTGTTCGATTTTTCGACGCAAACAATTTTATTGTGAAGAGAATAACAGGCGGTTTGTGATTAACCTGTTCACATCAATGTGTGTCTAGCTCGTGAGCTTAGTTGTGCTTTCTAGAACATGGAAACCTGATTTTAATCCTCAAATGATTTGTACCTATTACCATCTACATTGGAAAATTCTGGGACCTGACTATTTAAGTTTCACATGCGCATTTAGCTAATAATTTCAGCAACTACAAAGATTTTCTCCACCAATTCTATCCACAAATCAGTTCTATTTGAGAATGAATGTACATAGATGATATCAGACGTTTGTTTTTACATAATGAACTACTCTTAAGTATAGATGAGTGCAGTATCAGCAAGCGTATATACACACTCAAATTTAAGCCAATCACATTTATGCTTGGGTATAAAATTCATATTTGACTAGAAGGTAGGTGAGTTTGCGGTCAGTGTTGACGCTGGGAGTGTATTGCAGTCTTATTTAATGGTTACTATCAGCAATATTCAGTGCAATCTCGTGACATCAAGAGGCTGTCTGACCGTGGTTGGATACCTTCATTAGTAGTGTGATTGTTGAGAACGAGCTGTGAAGCAAAACACCAAATTTGCCAAAATAAAATGTCATGCTATCATAAATAGTCAGCACTAAATTTCGCAAATCCGTCGATTACAAGATGGTTAAAAAGTTGGATATATCCTCATTAAGGCTACCGAAATCTAATCTGCATTTGAATAGAAACGATTGCCATATATAACAATGATAGAGGAATGATATTAGGCGATAATATATTGTGGAACTCACGTCCCCTTCACTTACACACCACAACCGGTATCTGGCTGTTTGCCGTCATCAGCGGAGACATTAAGCTTAGGTCTAGTGAGCTTTGTAATAGTGGAAAAGTTGTAAACTAAGTTATACTTGTATGCCACAGTTGAATAAGATTCTTACAAATAACCACGATGCTGAAATACAGAATCACAAAGTGATTCGTAGTCAATCACTCAGGGCGTTTATCAAAGGCCATTATATATTGGTGCTGACACATTCTTTAAAAGGATAGGCCATGTAAAATCTGCTTGCATGAAACTTCTCCGTTGTATGAGACAAACTAATGTTCTAGCAGATGTAAGTTATCAACTCAGCCGACGATAATGATTTTACCAGTTTAAACCTCAACGATTTCATTCACTAAGAGTGAGTAAGAAATTCTGCTAATCTCGCAAACGGTTTTCTCAAACGTGTCATAGAAAATTTGCTTGTTAATTTTGTTCTTTCAATGTCAGCGTTAATGCTGAGCAAACTTTGTGGTTTATAATGAGAAAATGAAAATGGTTAGGTAGTGCAATCGATTGGAATATGTTTGGGGCCGATCGTGTATTCATAATGCAAAGGCATTTGAGTGCAATCGGTTAGAGTAGTTTTTGGGTACTGGTAGTGATTCAAAGTGATTCAAAGTTGTAATGGTCTGAAAAAGCATTTAGCTTAACATTAACCATAGGATGGAGTTATGAGGTATATACACTGAAAAGAAGAACAGGGAAACTCATGTAGTGTAAATCGTATCAAAATTTGGGTTTTCTCTAAAGTATTTGTCCAAATTAGCTTTAAAAATATCCAGGTTGGCTGAGTGTATAACAGTGGGTGGGAGGATGTTCCATGTGAAACTTACACGTACAGCATACGAATATCTTCGACAGTTCAGTCTTGAAGTGATGAATAAGCACTGTAAGTTTATGTTTCCGACTGGCACGGAGTGGCGAGCGTGTGAAAAGTTTGGACACGGGATGGTTAGGGACGTGCATAATATTGTACATCAGTATGAGGTCACCTCTTAGTCGACGACAGCGAAAGTCGAAAAGATTGAGATTCCTCAAACGTTCTTCATATGGTTTAGCTGCTAGTCTGGGTACAAGCTTTGTGGTTCGGTGGTAAATACGCTGCAGAAGATTGATGTCTTTCTGAATCCAGGGTGACCAAGCCTGAACAGCGTACTCCATCGCTGGGCTCAGATAGGTGTTCATGATACCGACTGATTCGAGAATCTGCCGAAAATTCGTTTCAATAACGCCAATACTTGTGACGCGTTTTTGTATGCCGCTATGCACTGAAGTGAAGTCTTCAGACTTGAACTGGTCAAAACACCCAAATCCTTCTCTTCAGTTGTCCAGACGAGTTGGTAGGACCCAAGTGTGTAGTTGTAATTCACGGTCTTTCCAATATTCAACACCTTGCACTTTTGGAAGTTGAAGGGTAGTTTGTTTCTCAGAGACCAATCGTGCAATGTGTTTAGATCCTTCTGCAAGATTTCACAGTCATCATTTGTACGTATGCTTCACCAAAGCTTGATATCGTCTGCAAATAATATGGAATAGAAAATGGTCGTATTCCGAAAGATCTACTCTAGGGTGAGTTGCAATTAGGAAGTCGACCATTGGGCAGTCCGCACTTGCGGTACAAAGATGTTTGCAAAAGAGATATGAAAGCTCTTGACATTGACCCCGCAAGCTGGGAAGAACTTGCTCTTGACCGCTCACTTTGGAGGCATTGTGTAAAGCGTCGTCTGCAAGCCGGGGAGGAGCAAATACAGCTCGTGATGCTAAACGCAGATCACGCCGCCGGCGTGCAACTGATGCAATACAACAGAGTTCTGACTATCGTTGCAAGCGCTGCGGGAGACATTGTTCCTCCCGAATCGGACTGTTTAGTCATTCAAAAAGCTGCAAAACATGAAATTCATGCGATGTGGTGTACATCCATGGTCCACATCGACCGACGTAGGCCAACAACAATATAACCTTGCATTTAACACGCTCGGGAATGTCGTTTGCGTAGATCAAAAACAAAATCGGACCGAACCCTGGGGCACTTCGCTCGTAATTTTGAAGGATTTCGATAAGGCGCCGTCAACTCTGACTTGGGCACTCCTGTCGCGTAAATAGTTTTCTAGCCAAGCAAGACGTTTTTCTGTTATCCCTTGCAATTCCATTTTCTGGACTAAAATACTATGATTGACGCGGTCGAAAGCCTTTGACATGTTTGAAAAGCATGCCTGGGTGGAGTAACCATTGTCCACACACTCAGTCCAGTCGATTAAGGTGAGCAAGAGGTTAGATAGACATGAGTGATGTTTACTGAAACCGTGCTGTTCAGTCGCAAGCAGTCTATTGGTTTCGAGGTGATGGGTGATCTTTTCCGCTACTAAGCTCTCTAGCACTTTAGAAATTACTGGGAACAACGTAACTGGTCTATAGTTCGCAGCGTCTGATCGATTTCCGCCCTTGTAGAATGGTGGGATGATGCCAGATTTCCATTTCGCGGGAACGATATATTTTTGAGCGAAACTTGGAATAACGTGCTGAGTGGACCACACAATGAGGATGTGCATCGTTTGAGGATAAAAGGAGTGATTCCATCTGCTCCTGGTGACTTTGCGGTATTCAAACGAAGAAGTCTGAGCATGTCACACTCATTGTTTATTGAGATTTCATTTAGTATTTCATTGGAAAAGCCGATCGAATGCGGCGTAAGATGCATTGATTCCTTGGGACTAAAAACTTTGCAGTAGTAACCTGCAAGAACTTCGGCAGCCTCGAACACAGTCGTAGTTAGACCATCAGGTGTGCGTAGTGCTGAGATTTCTGGCTTAATTTTTGATGTGGTGTTAACAATCTGGTACAGGACTTTGGGGTTCCGCTCCATTATGGTCAGTAGTCTTGCCTGATGAGACTGCTTGTCCTCGGTGATAAGAGAGGTGACCTTGTTCCTCAACAGACGATATGTTTCCCAATTATCTGGCATCGGATTCTGGACATAGTTTCTCCATGCATCGTTGCGTATCTTAATCCACTTCCTTGTGCAGTTTCAATCGTTACCATGAACTTGATATTCTTCTCACTCGCTCTGATTGGAATAAAATTAATAATTATGCAGGGATTCTCCGCTTCATAACCTGTACACCTTGTTGCAATTCATGCATGAGATGTAAAGCATAAACACTGAACCTCAATGAAATGATTCTACTCGCTTTCCCCAATTTCCTTATAAACTGTGGACATAGAACCGAATCATAGTTTCTCGATTGTTGCCTCATAGCGTGCACGTGCTTGTTATTTCAGAATCGAAATTTCGTACACGATATTACAACTCGATTTATAATTCAAACTTTACATGCATTCATCCCAATCCCGATCGGGAAATTCAACCACGATAAATATCCGAAGAGCATGCCGGAAATTCTCAAGAGGCCAGTTCCAAAATGTCCCACACCAATCAACGGTGAACTTGAAATTGTTACAATGTTATCTAAGTTTGTGAATTTGCGTGTTGTGATGGACTTGTGTTTGCTTTCTATCGAGGCACGTTCGAACAGGCTATTTCACTCAATAAAGCTTACAAGCTTTACCTGATTTGTGTTGAGATCTTCGTGCACGTGGAATGAGTTGTTTGGTGTATGGTGGTTGAAGTTAGAATCAGTTTCGCTACAAAAATAACCTAGCGATTTAAAAACGAATTAAGTGAACGAGATTTTATACCGACGGATGACGATCTTTCAAACAATCATATTTTCATACGGAAATCCCAACTACATCAAGGTTGCACTTACAAAGTGAAAGATTTCGCATTTATGTGTTGTCTTTATGTAAGTACCCAGAAAGATTACCTTATAATCAAGCTTGACTTTTATACCAATTTAATAAATTCGATACAAACTCTCAGGCTTCTGGAAAATAGAATCAGAGAATGAGCCCCGAACATACGTTAAAACGCCTGATTAGTGCAATGAACCTGCAGAAAATTCATTTCGTCATTAGAATTTTCTAATTTAAAATAATAACTTTTAACGCATTACAAGATTGTTTCACTTGCACTACTACCAACAATCCATGAAAGGAAACTATTTTGATTTTCAATATTAGATGGTAGAAAACTCCAATCAAAACCTAAGCCAGTTTCACTAAGGAACATATACCATAATAGCAACAGCATTATTTATTATTATTATTAGTAGTAGTAGTCGTAGTAGTAGTAGTAGTTGTTGTAGTAGTGATATTAGCTGGATTCCTGTGTAATATTCACTTTTCTTGTACAAAATCTGTGTTCGGAATAATCACCCCCATCCGCAGGTGCCTCTATCCCATGTCACGTGCAAATTACATCCAGAACATGAGCGCTTTTTCCCGACATAGGTTTCATTTGAAAAACATAGCCCCAGATCATTGTAACATGTGTGGTCCGTCGAAAGTAATCGCCGCAGTCGGATCGTGCCTGAAGAAGCAATTTAGCGCGAATGTGGATGCACCCTGAGCGAGATTGCCTCAAATTTGTCCGGCGTGGCAGAACGGGGACACAAACGTGTCATCCGGACTGAACTGTGAGTATCCTTCAACGGAATCAATAAACTACATGATTGGTGACCTCGTTCGAAGTCACCACATGAATTTGTCATTGAC
This sequence comes from Atriophallophorus winterbourni, assembly GCA_013407085.1. Taxonomy (NCBI): domain Eukaryota; kingdom Metazoa; phylum Platyhelminthes; class Trematoda; order Plagiorchiida; family Microphallidae; genus Atriophallophorus; species Atriophallophorus winterbourni. The sequence continues at coordinate 62,662 of JACCGJ010021257.1, read as the reverse complement.
AGTGTCAGTGGAATCACGAAACGGAATGGATCGTTTGTTTGACTGGGAAATCCTTGTCTTTCGCAAAAGTGAAGCGTGATCATTACCCATTGCAATCTGATTCCACAATTGAGAACTCATTTCCCAATTTTGTTAGAAATTTTGTAGCAAAATTCTCGTCCATTGTCTGCTTCCTCCAAACTTGTGAATCGAGTAAATAATCAATTTATACATTACTTACTGGTATCCGATTAGCGGGTGATCAACGGACAATTTTTAATTGTAAAGGAAAAGGATGTTACCATACGAAACATCTACTTTAAGCTATACTATACTAAACATTGACATTAGAGCACCGTTTCGTCATCAATTTTAGGTAAAATTTACGAAAAGCGATTGCTCGAACTAAATAGGTTATCTAACCGTGGATAAACGCTAACCATGTCTACTCTCCCTCTACTATCTGAGTGCACGGTAAACCTTTTTGTGAATGTACTGCATAGAACCGTTATTGCGCTGGGATTTAAAATCGGGCATTCAAATCCATTTCTATGAAGTATAGGCACTGTAGAACTAGTGCATCTGAGCCGATTGTGCCAACTTGCTGAATCTAGGTGACCATTTTGAAGTCTCAATTTAGAATATGTTAAACGGAATTGTATGTCAATTTCGAGTAGTTTGATGCTTGATACAGATTCTTTGTATGGTTTAATTAGCCAAGACTTGTAGTAATAGATTTACTTAAGTGATTTCAATATGTTCAGCAGTGTTTAGACATCCAGCACTGTTTCAGGTCTGATGCTTACGACAGCTGATGTGATAAATATCAGAATTTCAACCAAATTTACTCTCCTAAGATACACAATGTATGGCTTAGTCTTCAAAATTTGACTGTTAGCGTTACACGATGAGTGATAACCTTCGAAATATTAAATGAAGAATAAACCAGAACACAATTAATCAAAACTTGACCTTGTTTAAACTTTCACACCGGTCCACGTGACGTTTGTCGGTTGACACGAGTGAGCAGCTGGTAGATGTATGAACGATGCCGAATGACAAACTTTACCGACAGGGTGACAAGTTGTCTGTGGTTTTCACCTCGAGCTTCTGCATCTTAGTCTACGCAAATCACTTCGCTGGGTAAACGGGGATTCTGTACAATATGCGACACCTACCCTACTAGTGCTTATCCATCCTGTCAAGTGCGCGTTGCTTGTTTGTGTTGTGATAAAATTCTACTCTTGGCAGATGTCTTGAAGAAACTATGAGCAGACAGCAGAGTGAATGAGATGTATTTGAGTACTCCATTCAACCCCCCCTTCAGAGCGGTTTGGTACTTTCAATATCTTGCTCATTTTCATACTAACGTACCACATGCGAACAAAAAAATAAATTGCTAAGTTGCTAAGAGTTTTATGCAAATTAGTACTAATCAATGAAACTTTACTTATTTGTGTTTTGACGAATTCGAGAATAGGTGCGCAAAAAACATAGATTGACCGGATTAGTCTACTGTATTCAAAAGTTAAAACAATCTCTGTGTCTTCTAGCAATAATCTCACCTGATTTGCTCAAGAATTTATATTTTGCGACTAAATACATAATATTGATCGCTTGAGCTCCGATATCAAACGCCATTATCCTTATATATAAAGTAAAACTATTGCCACGAACGGCAAACAGCGAGAAACCTTCTGTAGTATATAAGGGTGGGGAATGTGAGCAACACTACACATTGATTCTTTTTAAGCAATCTGAGCGCTTGACGAAGAATCACATTGTGATTCTGTATTCGAACACTGTGGTTCGTTGTACGAACCCTATTTCAAGAAGATTCAAGATTCAAGAAATTTTAAAGCAAACACTCGCAATTACCATAGCACAGTAAATATTCGTTCATGAAAAAGAAATAACGAATAATGGTGTAATGTCACGTATAGTCCAGCTTAATACTAAAAATGAGTTAGCAAGCAAGTGCAGTCAAACTGTTACGTCTCCCAAATGCTCATTTACATGCACTTCCATCACACACACACACAACCCACGACCGGTTTTCAACTGTTTGTACACAGAAGATAGGAACTGCACAATTAGGATCCACGTGCACTGAATCAGTGTAAGAAATTACACATTGCCCTTCCCGTATCAGCCAAACTTGAGGTATTTATTCTGTACGTATCTGCTACCTTTGGAATGCGTGAATCGAAACTATAGATATCGATCCAACCGTCGAAAAATTCATTCGAAATATGGAAACGTAACAAGATGTGCTTGCATCCCACTGTTAGATAAGTTTGGTACGAACAATCTGTTAACTCACACGTGTCCAAGCATATGTAGATAGGGTTGAACCACGAACATGAACAAAAATTTTATTTGTTCATGTTTCCATCAAATGCACAACCCATGACCGGTTTCGTGCTATTTGCGCTCATCAGTTAGGGACAGTAAGATCAGGATCCGGAGGACTTGAAACTGTGGAAGAATGTTAAATACGTTGCGCTTGCATGCCACTTTTGGATAATGTTAGTACAGCCAATCTGTTTAATCATATGTGCGCAAACACATATAGATGGGCTTAAACAGATGATCATGAAAAATTTTCATTTTCACATTTTCCATCACGCCCACGCACAACCTTCGACCGGTTTCGTTCTGTTTGTACTCATCTAGTAAGTTCAGTACGATCAGGATCCACGTGCACCGGATCAGTGGAAGAAATTATACATTCCTATTCCCGTATTCGCTGTTTTTGATGTTTTTATTCTGTTTTTATCTGTTCCCTTCTAACAGTTTATCTAAGTCAGTCCATCGCGTGTATTGTCGGACGGACCGTCTCCTCATACCAACCTTAAAAGACTGTTTAACAGTGTTACTGTACTGAAGCTGAGGTTTCTATCGCTGTATTGAGATATAAATTGTAGGGCGATATTTAATTATAGACATGTTTCATATTTGCAGATTGCTCACCACGTTCAAGCAATCCATCACTTTCGAAAACATATAAGAAGCTCTTGGACCATCTCTCGTCTGCTGCGTATTTTGAACAATCGTATTTGTAATTAATCATAAATGGGGGCTGTTTTTGATTTTAAAATTTTGCTTACTGACATCGTTAGTACCCCGAAAATTACTCTTATCCAAAGCTCTTTGCATATTGAGTTAAATCCGGTCCAATTGCTCACTACCTAGTTGCTTATCTGACCTTAATTCTATCAGCTCTAGTATAGCGTATATTTTAATCTGTTTGTTTACCTTTGATATTCAGAAAAGTTAAACGTTTTTCATTAAAAACTCTCATTGCGCGAGCTTTGTTTTAAGAGAAATCCTTAATTCGCGGATACTTTGGATTGTAAACTGCACGGTTCTTACAATATCTCCAAATATTTCCAGTTTCTGCTGTCATAATCTGTTTCATGCGCTCTGCTGTGAAAGTATGCTTGGATTACAAAGCAAGGCGAGTTTCGCAAGTACATATCATTATGATTCTTGTGTTGCTATTTGATTTAGCACAGTGCATTCTAGTATGCTGGGATAAATTTGTTCGACAGCTGAGAAAAATGTTTGTTAGTTGTTTCGCACAAGCAAAAAACAGCTCATTAACCTCCTAAAAATTCCTAGTAGGTTATAAACAAATTGCAAAGATGCAGCAGGGTTGGAAACTGTTGTGTTAATTATACGTTGATCTATAACACCAAGCCTTTCACTTGTTCAACTATATCCTTGATCACATGTTTCCAGAACATGCACTTTTCACCAATATTCTTCACTTCACCTACGCGAAATAGGATCTGGTTTTGATTTGTCAGTCCAATGGTATTTCATAGCTAATAGCTTTATTACTATGAATATTTCATCTTGAAAATCAGTGAATTTCACAGGTTTTACAGCACACATATCTAATGTTCCAGTTGTCTACGTATCAAGAGGGCATGTCAATCTCAGAAACATTTGTTATATATCTGTCCTACCGTTTAAAGCAGTTTACTGCGTTACCAGGCCGTACGCGAGCAATTCAACGAGCCTAGCGTTGTCGAAGTGTTAACGAACAAACTGGCAAAAGTCATCAAGACCAAGCGAAAAGGATTAACACAGATTCGGATAGATTCATTATTGGGTAAAAGCACGAGACATTTATGGAGAGTGAAATGATGGTCACAAGATACTCATTTGATCAACTTTAATCAGTTTACATAGTGAAACTTGTATGCATGTTGAACTCCTTTGCATTGACATTTATATTATGGGGAAAATAAGATATAAATGTACCTAAAAACAAAATCTTCAGGGCGGGTCATCAAATTGCAGCAAATGAAGTTCCGGGGTTAGACTTGCTGTTATGAATATCCTATATATCACGGATTTCTAAAGTGTGAACCCTAACGATAAATCGCGATCGCTTGTCTAAAACATCTAGATTTGTTGGAAAACGTTTCATTTCATTCTTTCAATGATGAGTTGTGAACAATGCGTGCTCATGGTTTCAAAAGCATATAGGAATATATATATATATATATATATATAATAACAGTACGACCAAGATAATATTCAAGTCGAGAAAGAATATTATCTTGGTCGTACTGTTATAAAACACGCCTCCTCCGAAAAAGATTAAGGCGTGATTATCCAATCAGACTTAGGAAACTCAATGCAATGTCGACTCGCTGCCTGCACAGCTGAAAGCAAATTGGGTCTCCTTAGAAGAGTCCATTATTGTCTGCAAATTGATTTCAACGTACATCCGTCCTCATGTTGAATATGCTATACCGGCATGGGATTCTTGGTAGAAAAAAGATATTCTGCTATTGGAAACTCCACAGCGCAGAACGACAAAACTCTTCATGGGACTATCTAATTTTCCATACGAAATGACACTTAAAATATTGAATTTGCATTCGGCTCAATACAGACGGAAACGAGGAGCACTAATATTCATTTGGACTGTGCTTAATCAAACAAATCATCTTTCGGTCCGTTGTTTTATCTTTCCCATAATACACATCTGCGTGTTCACCAATCTTACCTTAACCAGCAGCATAGCAGGTTGAACTGCCGCAAATATGCATTTTCCGTTCGAAATGTGCAATTGTGGAACAGTTTACCTACTCATGTGGTACAATCTGGAACCGATGATGTTTTCAAGAAATCACTAGATATTCACATGGACAAGTATTTTTTCACGTTTGACAATAATCTAACAATATTTTAATATTTTTTACCATCGCGATCTGATGTACATTTTATGTGGGTTTTTGTAAGCATAGCTTTTTAACCTGCTATCTCTAGGATAATCTAGGAGATAGATAGATATATATATATATATATATATATATATATATATATATATATATATATATATATATATATATAATTTCTTAACCTTCTGTCTAGGATGATTCTTCCGGAGATGGATAATATAAGCTGCATTCTACAATTACTATTTTCTAAATTTATCGCTCAGTGGTTTAAATGAGCTTAAGCGTAGCTAATTTGATGTGAACTTTTATGTCCGTAGCTGTTCGAGTTTGTTTGATGTTTTCGATCAGTTTGAAATCATCAATCCGCTTAATACACAAACCGTACTAGATTCCAAACCGAATACATTGATGACAGACATTGGCATGACATGGATTTAAATACCTAGAACTCAATATTAGAACTTAATCTTGGCCTTCAAATCGGCCGTGCATACAATTAATTTCTTCAAGGGTAAAATGCATCAAATATTTTCGGATCAACTGAGGTCAAATTTGGAAGTGCACTTTAGAACGAATTACGAGATACCGGGACTTGCATTTGACCCAAAAACTTTTGCTAGTAAACTGGATCGTATGTCAATCAATTAAGACGGACAAGAAAAATCGTTCAGTCGACAAATTGTAACTCGATGTCGGGACATGTTTATCATTTTTTTAAATTTGTGGAGAAATTATTGTAACAGCTGAAAATTCGTGTGCACGAATAAAGTCAATTTTTTCTTCTTCTTCTTCATGACAACACGTGTTCTATGATGCGATCCTATGTGCATCCTTATTTTCCCGCCGTTCATTTCTTCTCTCGCTGAGAAACTATCGTGGTTTACTACTCCAAGTACACTAAGGAATTCGTATGATTTTCGCTTTATGTTGTACACCAAGGAATTCGTATGATTTTTTTATTATGCTGTTCTATTACACACTCCAATTCACTAGCCACCGACAAATCAATCGGAATGTGTTTGCTTTGATCGAATTCTCCACTGTTTCGCTAGCAGCCCTCATCATCCTTGATGGTGAAAACGTTAAACATTTTGAAAACCATTGTTGAAACGAGTAAAAATATAAAGTTGCATGTTTTAGAATAGCCGAGATATTGCTTAAATTCAATGCGATAAACATGTTCCCATCATCTCAAAATAGAACTAGGTATCATTAGAGAAAATATACAATATGATATTTCTTAATGTACAACCAAGATCATAGTGTGCACCCATCTTATTGACAGCGCGAGACAGTTCGACTCGTTGCTTTAAACGAAAGTTGGAATGTGTGGAAAAAGTTGCTCATGTACAGATGACCCGTAACGAACCATCCAGTTAACGTCTCCCAGAGGTCTTGCGATGAATTCAAAGTTCGATTGCCTATACCGAAACTGTATATTCGGAACTATTTGTGAACCTGAAAGTATGAGGAAACAGTATGTGTTTTAACAAAATTCTAATTAATTATTACAGATAGATGATACAACAAAAATCCATTAATTAATTAATTAATTAATGTAAAGCTCAAGCGAAATTTTTACCCAACAATGTCTAATCCTTATGTGCACTTGAATTGTCTGCAACGTGGATGCCGTTCGGGGATTGGTCACCTGTTTACATTATTTTTCATGGCGCAGATGGAAAAATCGAATAATACAAATACAAAATCTTGTCGTTTCTATAGCGTTGATCAGTGGGTATACCGTGTGAATCGAACGACCTAAGCATGATTGAGCTTCTCTTACTTAACAACAGCATCAAATCATTAGTTGGTTTAAATCTAATATGTTGAGGTGATCGCATCCCTATATCTTTGACTTATCAGGATCCGTATGCATTGAATAATAGTAGTAATAATAATAATATTAAAATGCGGTGGTGTCTAAATACAGGGGGTCAGCATTTTTCGAACAGATCAATTCCGTCGATTTGATTGGTTGAGTTTCAGAGCACGTTTCCACTGTTGTTGGTAAACTAATTTTATTGATCATGTCGTTGAATATGTATTAGTAAGGTTTTGACATATGGCAGAAATTGAGTCACACAAATAAGCTTTGATTGCTTTTGTTACTGTTCAGAACACGAGCAAATAATTTCTTGTTCGATAGCATCTCATGCTGGTGCGGCACTATCGAATATTTATCTAAGGGTTTAAAAATAAGACACGTCACCTTTTGGAAGCGTCTTCATGGTAGAATGGTTTTACTAATCTGCATCCAAGTTTCGGAGGACTGATTCGCTCAATTATCGAACTTAAATTTCATGAAAATATAGAAAATAGCGAAAGTAAAAGTTGGTAATCATTGTAACACTTTAAGATATGAAATTAATTCCGAGAAATCGACCATTGTGATTTGAAGACTACCGGAGCTTTATGCAAACAAGATATTTTTGTGCAAGTCCGAAATAAAGCATTTCAAGAAAACCAGGTACTGATAACGTGATGTTCACTAGAAGCAATTTTATGTAATCAAACGGAACAAATTGAACGACATTTTTTATCATTTTGTTACAAGATTTTGTAAGTTGAAAATCCGCATCGGTTTCTGTTCACTTGATCACGTTATTGATAGGTGTACGAGCAAAAGATTGTTGCGGTAATATGAAATGGCGTTGTCTTATACTGAGAGAAAAGTTACGTTGATTGTCTAAGTAGAATGGAATAGACAATGAACTATCCAATCTAAAGTACGTTTCAAACAGCATATACCATCTTTGTTCACAGCAATCGTTGATGGGGGTAGCTAGTGTTCGATTCGGAACCACACTAATGTATCGAATTAAGATGGCAGCCCACTTCTCATGCTTCACTGCCTTTTGAAGTAAGCACATGACGTGTGCTCGATGGGTCGGCTACCGCACAACGAGACGGAAGTCGGAAGTCAAAAACGGTTTCGGTTGGACGCCGTCAATCAGAATAAGGAGGGCGCACATCTCGGTATTTTGTGGTTGGCGAGAAAGCATTGTGATTCGTTATGAGATCAATTTTTCGTTTCACAGCCAAAGGAATGCTGAATTCAGTTTTGTGGACATTTTTGTTTGATATGACTCACTTTCTAGGTAATTAATCTTAGGTTGTTTCATTTCACGAAGTTTATCAGTTAAATTAACCAACTGTACCTAACGAAAGTCTCCCTCAACAAATTGATAGTGATTACCTTATTCGAGTCTATAGTGCAAGGATGAATTTTCGCAGTCGAGAAACCAGTACAAACATATCCGTGCTTTATCAAATTTTATCCAGGCTAAATATGAAATTCGAGTCCAGTCTGCCGAATGGAAAATGGTCATATTCCGAATGTTTTACTCTATGGTGGGTTGCAATTAGGAAGTCGACCATTGGGCAGACCGCACTTGCGGTACAAGGACGTTTGCAAAAGAGATATGAAAGCTCTTGGCATTGACCCGGCGAGTTGGGAAGAACTTGCTCTTGACCGCTCACTTTGGAGGCATTATTTAAAGCGTCGTCTGCAAGCTGGGGAGGGTCAGATACAGCTCTTGGATGCGAACGCAGATCACGCCGCTGTTGTGCAACTGTTGCCCTACAACCGAGTTCTACCTATCGTAGCAAGCGCTGAGGTCAAGATTGTTACTCCCGAATCGCACTATTTAGTCATTCCAAAAGCTGTAGAACATGAAAATTCATGCGATTGTGATGTAAATCCATGGTCGACATCGACCGAAGGAGGTCAACAACAACTATTCCTACCACTGGCGTTACCCAATTTACAATTACATATGGTGAGAAATTATTATGAAATATATATTTTAAGTGTGCATGTGCAAACCCTCGATTGCAACACGTTTACGTTGCACTTGTCTCGTAGCGAATTAATGACATTTGCGCAAGGATTAATGAAATCACCATTCCCAGTGGCTTGATTTTACCGCTAGTTGGATAAATCTTACCTTTGCATATTTGCCGGCTGACCGCTAGTTTCGGTTGCAAGGTTTTCATGTTTTTCGTTTGAAACTGGAAATTGTAGATTGGAAGCAAGCGTTTGACTCTGCGTATTCGGGCTGTTGCAACCGAGTTCGGCAATATCATGCTCGATTTTGGATAATCGTATTGAATCACCATTCCACGTCCCGTGGCTAGTTAAAAATAATAATTTCGGTTGTAGTATGCCATCTTGTGTGACGTCTTTTGGATTTTGCTGCGGTATGCGATGCCTGTCTGTTTGATTGTCGCCAGGAGTAGGATTGGAAACGTAGTCCTCAAAGTTCCCCAACGGTGAATGTGTAGATGAGTACGTAGTCGAAGTCGAGCCCTCCTGTTTTGGATGGGGTGTGAAATATGCGGGAGAATGGTGGGTGTCGTGATTTTGTAATTCCTCGTACCTAATCGTATTCAGGTGTTTTATTTGTTGATCGCCTGACATATATGAGGTATCCTCGGAAACTCCAATCGATTTGCGTGGCGATTCTTTAGATTGATGATTCAAAAGCAATGACCACTGGCTATCAGATTTCATGGGATGAGAACTGGGGACGCTTTGCTCTAGATATACTTTCTGAGATTCTCTCACACCATGCTGAATAGATGTTGAACAAGAAAGAGAGTCTTTATTGTCAATATCTGGTGTTGTGAAGTCGTTTGAATTGTTATTTCGCGTTTTCCCCCGGAGTTGACATTTTAAATAATACGCTTCCTCGCCTGACTGCGCAACATGCATCGGACTGTATCCGTCATGGTTTGGTGCATAGCACGAGGGATGACAAATATACTCGGGATAACGTCTGATAGAAGGATGATTGAAAGGGGGTGCCATGGCAACCATTGCTGCTGCCGCTGCCGCTGCTGCCACAGCAGACACTCGTTCGGGACAATAAAAATTTGATGGTATACTTTTGTCAAATCCGTAACCAGGACAACTGTTGTAGTTCGTTGCTCGAGCAAGACTCAAATTACATCCAATCAGATTGTCATCATTTCTCGGATTAGATGTACACAAATTTCGTTCCGCTTCAATGATTTCATGTGAAGAGCAGTCTTGCTTATTCGCGTAGTTCTCATTTACCATTTTTATTGCAGATCTAGTTTCATCGTAACTATTCCCAAGTCGTTTGGTAAAATAATCCTCATTCTTTTGCACGGGATCAATGGGAGCAAAATTTTGCCTAACATGTTCGGTGCCCATTAAACTGATTGGATCCAAATGGGAATAGGGGTAACGGCCTTCAGGATATATCGATGAGTGTAACGTGGGTGGGTTGGTTATGTGCACATGATGGTGATGATGATGATGAAAGTGATTGGTCTCGATTGTTGTGTTATTCGTCAGTGGGTTTACAATCCAATCTAAAGAGAGCTCACGTTCTGATCGATTATCGATTGTCGGTTCAGTTCTAATCGGCAACGAGGAACACGCAAATGGAATATCATCCAGTGACACGTTTGGCCAAGATTGGTTCACAGACTGCGGTAAAGTCGGTCCGAATTTCAATGCAACCCCAACCCCGGGATTATTAACATGTTTCGGGGCATTCCGACTGTAACCCTGTTCGTTGTCACTTGCTCCGAGCAATTCTAAGCGTACCGTGTTTGTATTTTGGCACTGATCGGCCCCACGTGATTTTATGTTGTTTCCAGCAAACTTGAATTTGGTATTATTTGAGGTTGTTAAACAAACTTCGTCGTTGGATTCCGAGTTTTGTTTGCTTGTTGACCTGGAAGAATGGCACGGAACTAATGATCTTGAATCTCTTTCTAACATGTTTGGCTTGCTGGTTGATGAACTTGGTCTGTTGAACGGTTGAGAGACCTAGGCGTGCGAATGAAATTGTTGAGGCAGAATTTTTTGATTTTAAAACATTGAAAAGCATTACTAATTAAAAATTTTAATAGTACACAATCCACTTAGTTGTAAATTTAACATATCGCAACAATTCTTTGTAACGTAAGTGAAATTTAATTTCATGGATCATATAAGATAGATTGATAAAATATGATTTTCTGAGAAATAACATTCGGGAGATGATTAAACTTTGCCATTTATAAAACCGAGTGTATGATTAAAGCTTAGTGATCTTATGAATATTTTGTTCTCGTGCAAGCAGTTCTTATAATAGGTTTTGATTTACTCTGGAGAAATCATAGGCTATATCAATATTTACTGGATCATTTGCAAGAACAGATTTTCGTTCCTCAATTGGTCAGCGTCATGGCTGAGCGCAGACGTTTAACCAGGGATGTGGATTCAAGAATTTCAGACTCAATGATGGTATTACAAATGGCTTCACGAGTATGACACAATTCTTGAAGAATATACTAACAAGCTCAAGTTAATGGTATGCACTATCGACTTTGAAACTCTCCGATCACATCCACTAATTGGCACGAACGGTGGATGAATACGGTTGGCTGGTGCGTCAATCAGAAACACGCACTCCAGATGACGCAATAAAATCCTAATCTTAAATTGTACGGAGTGGGTGAAGCCGGAAGCCAGATGTGATTGCGTCACATGTCAATCGATAATGGACACGCGCTCCCAGTGCAAACGTCTTTTACGCTGTTTTCACAGGCTTTAGGTCACTCTTCCCCCCCACCGCGATTCACACCCACTTGATTCACCCCTGAGGTCAACAGTTCAACCGCTAATCACGTTCAGCCATCATTCCCACAACTGAAGAGAAAGCCGATTGGCCAAACGCGTTTATTACACACAAAACAAAGCACAGAACACACGCCTATCTTATACAGGCAAATGCAATTCGTGCCAATCGATACGCTTATTTGTAAGCTACCCGGTGACCGAAAAGTTGTCTAGATTAAAAATTCGGGATAATTTCGGACCAAAGCCTCCCAGGCATGTGCGTGTATTGTAGTGACCCCTTTCTTCTTGCACTAATATTGGGACAAGACTTCTACTGCAAGGTCGAGAAACATTCTGGTAGTTTCTCGCAATATTTATAAAATGATCATCAATAGCTGTTGAATTAAACATATGTACTAAAGACAATGCAGAATACAAATCGTAGAATATCCACGCAACACCATGTAGATTAATATGGATCCGAGCGACTGATGCGCTATGCTGGAACCGAACAATTTTTACCTTTATATATGTACTTATTCTTTTTGATATGTTTGTTGAGTCAGTCACACTTTTAATCATTAACATAGCTGATATATCCTAAAGGCCATAGTATGCATATGAAACCTGTTGTGTCATAGATGGCTGTGACTTACCCCGGCAATTTCTCTTAAAGTTTTCTCAGTGTCTTTGCGAACATTAATCAGACGGCATGGATCGCAAGGGCAGTTGCGATAAGGACATGATTTCTTGTGACCTTTCCAGGTCACGGCCAGCGAATGATTTCGGCACCGTCGACAATGCGGGCCAATTGAGTTTGGGGATTTTTGTTTCTGACCAGGCGAATTCCTATTTCGTTTGGAATTAGTCCCACGCAATATGATCGAACTGAATCCTTGGGCATTGGGGAGTGATGCTTGTGAAATCGAGACGATATCTTTCCAGCTTGATTGCTGTTGAACCTTTGAAAAGGGAGACTGCTCACAAGCATCTCTGGACGTGCCCCCTTTCTGGTCACGATAAAGTGCTATTTGTCTGGCGACGACCTTGAAAATAGAAACAATCACTGAATATTAGGTGAACAAAGTTAACAGTTTTATAGTAAGATCTACTACACGTACCTTTCGGCCTTGATCTACCAAATGGCATTTAAGACACGTGCAATTCATGTAGGGGCAGGCGCGTTTGTGGCGCTTAACTGGTATGTTTTGACCATGGGTTTTGCATTTACGGCACATATACGAGGATCGTGAGCATCCACTAAGGTTGCGCATACTTCTACTGAAATTTCGCCTGTCAAGTGAGCTGCCGTGTGCATGTCTTGTTTGACTTCTTGTTTGTACAGAGCGGCCGAGGTTGTTCACTCTCGAAGATTCGTGTGTAGCAATTTGAGTTGGGTCGAGTTGTGCAAAGCTGTTTGGTTTTTCACCCATTAACGAAAAATCAGCCATATTTCTCTGTACTGAGTTAGATCCACAATCGATCGAGGTATCATTGTTTTGTGGATTATTCCGAGTGAAATATTGCGGATAAATCGAGGGGATAAATGCTCTTCCAACAGATCGTTGAAGCTCATCTTCTGTTGTTTGTGGGACATAGCCTGAATATTGCATTAGCATGCTGCGCGGTGCAATCGTTTATTTCTGAAACAGCAGATTAAAACTCAGTATGGAAAAATGTAGAACGTTATCTGTATTCGGTCATTTACTACAACATTATTTCTCTGACGAGGATGCGCCGAATTTGTTATCGTCAAATATTTACAACCATAAAATCAAGAAGTCGCATAACAGATTGAAAATTGCTTGTTAATCTGTCACCAAATCGTTGATTAAGTCTAAGTTTATAAACCACCACAATGTAACACCTGCATCAAATCGATGAGATTCTCATCTACTTCGCTTGCAATTGATATGGGAAATTCTTACCGCCGCCAGTTTTGGTAAGTATTACAGTATAATCTCATGAGATTTCAACATCTAGGGCCTTCTGGGAGAATGAAGCATTGTCGGTTTGAGCCTCGATAACTACCTTCAAGCATAACAAATTTTAAGGGACAGCTACACGATCAGAAATGGCATTAGAACGAGTGCAGTTAAGCATAGCAGAATTAGCAGTTTCTCAATTGCAACTTCAAAGCTAAAGTTGACGTGTTGATCTGACTTCAGCCACATGGAAGGCAGTCGTTATACGTTTAAAGTAACAATGTGAATTGAAGAAGAGATAGGTATATGTTCATTCAGCAAATTCGAAAAGCTGGATCCGTCTATTTAGTCCAATTCAATTTTCTCCCTATCTGCATTCTCGACCACAACACCAGGTGGAGAAATGCAATAAAAATTTACATCCAATTCTGTTCAAATTCCTATAAAAGCGCACCCTCAATTCAGGTGAGTCTACTCAATCAAACCCACCTGTTATTAGCGCATAACTAGAAAAGCTAGGCCACACCCACTTGAAAAAGTTTATTTATGACTGCTTGATGCAATAAAATGGAACATTCAGAAGGTTTTACCGATTTTTTGGTTTTCAGAACGAACCGTTATGATACTAACCCGCATCAAACACACACGGGGAAGAACCATTGAAAAGATTCGGTTTATTAGATTCAACATCCACATCGAAGTAGGGATGAAGGCAAATTCGAATCGTACCAGCATTATTCTTATACTTTGATTTTAATTGGTCAACAATATCCTTGCTGAGTAATTTGATTAACATTCTATTTTGTGCCGCAGAATAAAACCGAAGCAATTGCTTAAGCCCAGAATTCATGCTTTCGTTGGATGAAATAAATGAACTCGTGAGCCAGGAACATGTCGACAACAAATCAAGCAATCCACACATCATCGCAGACTCTTAAATGATAACTGTTCTAGAGGTTCGTATTCATTGTTTGTCCACCTTTCTGAGTTGCTCAAAATAGCAAAACAGGCAAGTGATTCAAGTATCATTGAAAAGATAAAAATGAGATGTAGAATGATGACATATTTCTGTAATCCTGTTTTAGTTTATGAAATTCACCCAACTATTTTTGCATAATAATATCCCTTGAATGTGACCAGCTGAAACTTTATAACTCCGAATCATATGAGTTTTATGTGTGCATCCTCCGTTGTTGCACATCCGTTCGATTTTCCATCTTGAATCTATTACTTATGATCGATTTCTTGACGATAGAACATGGTCTTCGAACTAGATCGCATATACGCATCACGGATCTCGCGTCAAACACACCATATCGGCTGTTTATGTTCTATTAATCTTACATGATATCCAAATTCGTTCGTGACCAAATGTAAGTCCGTCGCATTATTGCTCTGAATCCCGTGAAAAGTTTTTGTTCAACATTTTCCTTTGCTTTTTCTTGCTCACATCAAAGCGCACAGCTGCAGATCGACTACTACAGGACGCCCGCTGTTAATCAATGAATCGTTTCATAACAATCAAGACCGAACGGCCCCATCGGTTTGCAGAAACACCTGGTCGAAAAGTCATACACTCGCAAACACCAACCCACCCACACACCCACACACACAAATTAACACCTTGTAACGGGCGTAATTTACGAAACAATTCCGCTCGTTTTGTTGTGACACGTGCACACCGAAGAGCCGCATTGCAGCAAATCGATATTTTGTCTATTGATCGCAGGAGTTCTAAGTCACATTTCAAAACAGGTGCATCAGGCTTATTTGGAAAGTGCGAGGGTCTTGTCGAGGTCAACTTACATCCATCAGCACCAATTGTAGTGTCAGCTTCACGTATAATCGATTATCAAAAATTAAACATAAACTGAGCTATGGTTCATATTTGCTTCGCGAGTAAACTGTGATGAACTAACTTCGCTAATAACATTTAATCGGCCAATTTAGTTGTGATTCTGTTCGCTCACATCTCTATGTATTCAGGGCCCATGCTCAGTTAACAATAAAAATCAGTCACGCTTAAGGCGATCTAGTATATGTTGGAATAATAACATTAGTAAGCGGAAACGGCTTCGGCTTTCGCTTCTTTCCATATTGTCTGATATGTTGCAGCCTTCCATTGCGGTAAATTGACGATCCACAACAAAACTAACACGCATACCGAAACTAAGACAGCTGGATCATAGGCAAGTGAATTGAATCACTAATTCCCAATTAAGTGCCGATGACAATTAAAATTCGATGCGAAATAATGGATATGTCCCCTTTTAAACTCTTCTGCGATAAAATCTAATAAATTTCATTGGGAAGTGGATTGCGAAACAGCACCGAGACTTCATATAATCAATCAAAATGCTATACAACGAGTGGGCGAAATTTCACCTCTAGCTCTCCGTGGTGATACAATCGAGAATCAACACTGACCCTTTGAACTCTAGCGATCTGTTGAGGGAATAATAATAAAAACAGTATACTCAAATGGGCCAAACTAGGGGTACTATCAGCGGTAAGTTACCCGTTACCAATCACAAAAGTAATATTGACTTCAGTGAAATGAACATATTGGTTGCACTAGCATTCCGATTGCAATAGCAGCACGGTGGTGTGTTTGGGATAAAAATTTTGAATAAATCAGCATTCTACTTTCGTGTTTTTTCCAGATTAATCTTGGAAAATTTGTGTGGAAATGCTACCTGTTAAATGGAAATGCAATTTTTACGAAGTATAGTGTCATCAGAATATTAATTTTCTACCTTGTAACCAAGTTTGTAAAGTTAATTTTCGCAATCCAATTCAGCTAGTTATTTTCCGGTTGGTTTAAAAGATACCATCTCTGTGATCATCCTTAAACAAACAAACGCGATAATCAGGTCGTAATTGTGTATACATTTTTATTTGAAATTCCAGTATACACTTGGAATATTTGGTTCAATAAATATGAGTAGAACTGCGTATTTTATCACAAAAGACTATGCCTCATTTTAGCGAATTCGATGTTGTTTATGTACCTTGGAATTCTACAAAAATAATCTGAATACATGAACCCCGCTCTAAGTCGAATAAACCATGAGCCCCTTGGGTTTCAGCTCTCAAAAATCTCAACCTGGAATCAGTCAATTCATTTAAATCAATCTAGAGAATAATTTTGCGCAAAAGGGAATAGCCAGTAAAGAAAATGTCTGTACTAGCACAATTTCAATTACATAAACAAAAGGGTTGGTTTAATGTTTTTTGGTCTCATCAGCTAAAGGCAATGCACTCAGGTTCAGCGTGTCATTAATGAATGCACAGACATAAACAGCCAAATTCAATCGCATGTCACACACAATGCGCACGTGTGTACAGTATAGCACGGAGGCATAAACAAGTAATTTTTATTTGCATATTTTTCTATCACCTTCCACAACCGTTCTCGTAATGCTCCGCCCAACAGATAGAGAAAATTACATCAGATTTTGTGAAATCCTGAAACATGGAAATTTTGTGTGCAAATTAACTAGTGTTGTCATTTGAAGTGGTCTTCGTGAGATCAACAAGCCCGCATTGTAATCCACACGCATCGTGAACAGGCATTTACGCAAGATGTACACATTCTTGTTTCATTGTAACCGGCAGCCCAAGACAAAGCCCACATAAATTTGTTTCTACCTATAGGTCAACGAACAACACGTATGGCCGTTAGGCGCTGAAAAATGACATGCTTTTTTGATCCCGTTCTCAAGCAGGGACCTAGCAACAACTTTGTTCATTTGAGCGTGCGTTGACTACAACTCATCCCGGTCTATGCTCAACATACCAATCAACCGATTTGGCACTTCAGAACATGGGAGATACAATGACGTGTGAGTGTCGCGCCGAAACCGCAAGTTTCTGCTATATGACACATTGGAGATCGTGATTTTGCCGAAAATAAACTAGCCGATCCCACACACACACACACACACACACACAGGGACTTGTTGATACATTCCTTATCCCGAAGGCACTTCGACGATCAGGATGATGGCAGGCTCGAATTAGGTCGCGCCCGTGTGGTGTGGGTGGTCGGTGCGTGCTGACTAGATCCCGTAAGCTTTTCGTGTTCTTCGGTGTTGTTTGTCGTGCACTTGCGAGTTCATACGTGACAAATCAAAAGCCCGATTAATGATGTGCTTGTGAATCAGGAGATATTAATTCTCATCTCAATCTAATGATGCTGTATCAAATGACTTATAACTTTACTGCTTAATGGGATTTGATGGAGCCAAAGATGCTAATTAAGAATTAAACGGCGATCGTTGGTGTATTATGCAATGCGTCTAAGTTGCATTTGCGTTGCAAATAACGGTATATCATGGCTCATTCACTGGAGCTAATCTATGCACAAACAAGTTCTGTTCGCTTTCAAAAGCTTGAAGACAAATTGATGTGATGTTCCCGTCAAGTCAGTATTGGCTGAAGTCTCCGAAATATAGTACATTTTTCAGCCCAATAAGAAATAGACAACAAAAGTAATGTGGACATATCGACTCAGATTCATTTTGCTGATTGTCTGAAACAGCACAGTGAGGACTCGGTTAAATTGATGCGGTACTATTGGAATGTCTTACAATGATTTAAAGTAGAAGCTATGTTCAGGCCACCGAAGATTTGCGTTCCCATCACTCTGAATCTAAAATAGCGATATTCGGATTTTGTTGACATTACCGGATTAAAATTGAGACAACTTGGAGCTTAATATTATATCACCTAATGAAAACGGGAAACGTTTTGATAAGCTAAAGTAACGTGTTGCTCACATCCCCGGACTTAAAACACATTACTTTGCTTATCCATCAGCGCCTCGAGTGTTTGACCAATAATCTGAATCTGTGACTCTGTGTTTGAACAGCGTGGTTTGTTGTACGATCCCTGGTAAACAGTGACTTCAGAGTATAAAACTATTTTAAGAAAATCGTGTGATTCCTAGACAGTCGAAAGACAATAATTTACTCAATCTGATAGACCTCGCATATTTCAAGGAGCGAGAGTCAGCTAACGAAAATGTTAGTTTTAATTTTGTTCTGTGGATAAACGGCGCTTGGTGGAAATGTTAAAGGTATCATGAACACTGCTATTATTCGATGATTTGTTGAATTATTGTAATACTAACATGGTGAAGCAATAACGAGTGTGATTCAGTCTTAGCATAATAACTAGTCAAACATCAAAACCCTACCGTAGAACGGGCCGACTAGTTGGAAGTAAAGCAACCAACACAATACCTGGTTCCTCATTGCTCGCTGCTATACTATTTAATCCTATGACCAGACCCTATGTTTCTGTCATATTTTCCTGAATAAGGCAAAACAGAAGATTATCACAAACATCACCGGATGTTAATATTTCGCAACCGATGCCGTAAAGCAAATTGAGGTAACTAGTCAAGGATATAAATCATAGTTTAGCTTGAAATTGCAACGTAAGAAACGTCAGATCACGATTGATCCTTTTTAAAAAAGGGATACGAAGCGAACGCCTCTGTTAACTGATGAAGGAAGTTTGCTGAAGCACCAGATAAATGGGGTGATCTACCAAAATACGGCGATTCGGTTATTTAAGCGACAGAGGTTTATACGTTCGTATTAATAGCATGTTTATAGGATGAAAGTTATGTACGCTCGATGTGTACCTTCTAAGGCTGCGTTCAATCGATGTACGTGCACCTTAGCTGTCATTGAGCATGACACAACTGAGGGTCTGTTGACTCGATTTTTAGTCCAACTAAATTGCTCTGACAAAAGAATCGAATATGAGCGGTAGAAGAATGGCGGGAAAGAAAAAAAACTGATACGCGCGGAGAGGGCCTTTTGATTTCTGCATGAATAATACGTTATTAATTTTCGTTCGAGAAATATATACTTTTTGCCAAATATAGCCTTGATTATTTCCAATTATACGCGGTTATGATGGGCACCGTTTGAAACAGGTCATCTTGCGAAGCATACAGAACTTCAATAGCAGAAATGATATTTCATGAATTGACCTCTGCGAAATTTCATACTGATTAAATAACTACTGATTCGATAGAAGAAGCATAATCGTGGCCAATGACCGAGGAATTAATATCATTTTTAAGAATACTATTTATTATTGCTATTCGTTTTATCGGTAAGTCGGTTTTTTATCCCGGGGCTATGTTCTAGAAGGGTTGACTAACATTATATGAATTAGCATGTGTACTGTGTTGCTCACATCCCCATCCCTTACACACCACTACCGGTACGAACCCTATATAACAGTGGCATACAAGCATAACTTTTTTAGCATGTGTACTGTTAGCAACAAAACCCTGAGAATCAGGCACCTCGTAGAACAATCTGCCCTATCTATGACAATTACTTTTTTCAAATATTCTGCTCACATTGGTTTTGTATGGTATGAAAGTCCAATATTTGATTTATGCTGCGACATTCACGTTGATGCTTTGCTTCAAAAGTTGGTCAAACGTTTGATGCAAATTTCGCTTGGTTACAAAATCGGTCGTTTAAAGAAAGAGCGTAGCAAGTAGCGCATCTACATACGCCAAAACGAGGCTGCCGACGTTTAGCAACGATTGGAACTTTGCCGAGTGATTTGAGTACGAATTCCATAAACCAGTCTGTTACACTTGAGTGTGCAAAATGTTGCTTCAGAGATTTAGGCTAAGTTGATCCGTTGTATTTTGAGCATTATGACTTTCACCTTGTTCGATTGTTATCATTCGATTTCGGTATATCACACTCAAGATGGTCTTTGCAAGACAAGTTTATTGTAGTTTTCAAAGTTGGATCCCGTCAGATTATTTTCTTGAGGATCACGAGAACATTTAGCGGTTTTTACCCAAGTAAAGTTTTTGTGTACATAATGAAAAATTGTCGTATTCCGAAGGGTAAGCTGAAATCAGAAAGCTGACCACTGGGCAGACTGCACTAGCGGTAAAACGACGTTTGCAAAAGCGATATGAATGTTCTTGATTTTGACCCAATGAGTTGGGAACAACTTGCTTTTGACCGCTCACTTCGGAAGCACTGTGTAAAGCTTCGTCTGCAAGCACGAGGGAGAGCAGATACAGCTCCCGGCTGCTAATCGTAGAACACGCCGTCAGCGTGTAACTGACATCCGTCGTTCGAGTACTGCCTATCACTAGGAGTGCTGTGGTAGAGATTGTTACATTCGAAACGGACTGTTTATTCATTTGAAAATATGTGGAACATGAAACCATTATGCGCTTGTGATGTACAACCGTGGTCGACATCGACCGAAACAGGCGAAAAACCAAAAGTTGGAGCGTCGGATATCGAATTATGATAGCATAATTAAAAAATCGTTAATTATTCGGTGTGGTAAGCTATATTAACTATATTAAACTGTCTTTAAACCTTGTGTATACACAACCCCAAACGAGTAATGTATATAGATGATCTAATGTCTGTTAGTTTAAACATGATGGTATTCCAGGAATTCCAAATTTTTTTAGCGCTTGTTAACAACATAAGTTCAGAGTACACAACGAAGAACCCGTCTCTTGTACCATATGTCAATCGCAAAAAAGACAACATTACCCAGTTTAGCAAGGAACGAAATATTTATTCTACGTACTACAAGACAATACACCTGCTTCATCGAGAGTCTTTAATGGCTTAGTATGCTAAACTAGTGTGAAAATAATGCCGTTTCTCAATTAGGACATACCGCCACAATTGAACACGGAGTGCAATTAAAAAAATTCTGTTCTCAGGATCACCGATTAATCGTTAAGCGTGGCGCTCTGTAGATTCTCGTCAGTTCATTGTCGGTTTAGTCACGAATATGTTGATGTGAGGCAATATTTTAAATTTCGAAAATGTAAGGTGTAGCAGCTTTTAAAGCCACATGAATCCATATTTCAATTTAGACAAAAAATTTCGAAATGTATAAGTTCAAAGCTGATCTTGGATCCTGAGTTCGGTAGTTGAAACAACAGCATGCATTGTGAGGTCTATTACATGCATGCACTGTGGATGTTGCATCTGAATTTAGGAACATTATCACCGATTATTAACACGTTCATACTTCCCAGGATGAAATATACACCTCACAACAGATATCTTACTCAATAATAAAATACACGATTGAGCAACAAAACTCAGCAGTAGTAATTTTTGTTTGAAGATAGAATTTATTAATCAGTTGTGATGAGCGTGGGTTTTAATAATTTTATGTATATGAACAGAATGCAACGGATAAGCATTTTCAACTTTTTCTAAAGAAATATTCGCAGCGAAAGGATATGCACTGCTGATGAGCTCAAATAAGAGCGAAACTTGAGTTCAGTGCTTCCATTAGGGACCGTCGTGATCAACTTTGTGAACAGTTCGATGGGCTTGGCACGGATGAGTTGTCACAAATATACAAAATCTTACCTGCTCCAAACCACCCTCTTAAATTCTCATTCCAATAACGTTACTCTCGCTTCATCCGTCGCCACTCGGCCACACTACAAACTGCAATTCCCTGTTGGACTGTCGCCACTATTACTACTCTGTACATGCCTGATTTCCTTTGGATGCAAGCCCGGAAACTATTGTTACCACACCAAATGCGTTTCAGACATTCACTTGGAAGCTAGAAACACATAAATGTTTGAACGCGGTTTGACTTCACACTCGATTTATTTCATGGTGTATCTTCGCCGCCACTTTATGTGTACTTACATGAAATTATTGATGTTGATTGTCAATTTCGTCTGCCTAAACAAATTGTTGACATACTATGGTAAACCTTTGCTATATGCGTTTTGCCGCATTGCATTTTCCCCAAATGGAGAGATCAATTTTTCTTTGATTGCTTACAAAAACAAACGTCGCTACCTGGGAATTACTAAATATTATTTTCTGGCGATTGTTTTGATTCTGACGATATGAACTCTGAACTTTAATTGCTTACTCTTCCTGGAGAGAAAAGGAATGAACCGTACCTTCTAATTGGCCAGGAGACACCGCTCTATTAGTATCTAAGCCTAAGCCTGACTAAATGTACACCTACTTCTAGGGTAAGCAACCAAAGCCTTCAATCGTATATGAAAGCGCAACAATTAGGTCATATTTAAATGTCCTTAAATTAAGAGCAATGGAAGTGGGGAAATTACTCTAAGTAATACATAGAAGGAATTCCGTTAGTTTTGCATTTTGGCAGCAAAATAAAGCAGTACATCTTAATTACTCAAGCGATGAGTAAAATCGTGACAATTTGTAAAGCACTCAGTGAAATAAATAACCATGAATTAAAACTTGATGGTAATAAATTATTAAATCACTATTAACCGAATGGTCATCGATATTATTTGATAATCTTCAGGCTTAGTTGAAGCAAGTTCATCAAAACTTACTCAGCAGTCGAATCATTGTGAATCATTTTTAACGAATTAGATTAACAGGCCAATGTATTGTGGTGCTCACATCCCCATCCCTTTCACACCACTACCGGTTTCTGGCTGTTTGCCGTCGTAAGGTGGAGACAGTAAGATCAGGTTCAGTGAGCCTTGAAACAGTGGAAAAGCGGTAAACAAAGTTAAACTTGTATGCCACTGTTATATAGGGTTCTTGCAAAGAAACATGATATTCAAATACAGAATCACACAGTGATTCCTGGCCAAGCGCACGAGGCACATATAAAAGACCAAAGTATTGTGTTGGTCACATCCCCATCCCTTACACATCACTACCGGTTTCTGGCTGTTTGTCGTCATCAGTTGGAGACAGTAAGATCAGGTTCAGTAACCCTTGAAACGGTCGAAAAACGGTAACAGGCATTCCTTGTAATTTCTGGATCCATCACATTTTATGTCTCATTTCTTTTGATTTCTGTCATATTTTTGAGTCGAATATTCGATATAAAGAAAGGGTATCTTTGTTTCAAGTATGTTTTATGATACTTTATATTGTTGCCCAAAACGTAGCAGAAAATCGAATATAAGGCACGATTACTTACCGTATTAAAATTGATTTTCACGAACAGATTCTATTGATCGAAGGCGACAAATCCACCAATTTGCGATGAAAATCGAATAATTTACGTGTAAACACGGTTTTTCCTCATCTTATTTGTATGAGGGTGACAGGTGTAATATCCAGTTGAGGCGGCTGATGATTGTGACAATAAATCACTTTGTAGTGCAGACGAATGTAACACTACACAGCGAATGAGACACCACTCAATTCTATACGCACGTGATCCGTTTTGAAGGCTGCCAAAATGTTCCGATCGGATCGTTACAATTTGCCCTTCTATTCCGGTTCAAAATGACTGGTAAAACTCTTACTCACAACGATCGCATCAGCGTAGAACCGACGTGTGTGAGTCGCAAGAGCATGCTGAGAGCGCGCGCATGTGCGCGTACGCCGGGGTTTTACCACGACCGCACCAAAAATTCATACCCTTTCGGGGTCCTAAAACGGAGACGAAATCACAAACACGGAATCGTTACAAACTTGTGTGTGCTTGTTCGCAGACGCTACGTTTGATAGGCCGCAGGGGCGTCACAACACTCCAACCACGCAGTCATGTAAAGCACAAGTAATACACGGTTGGTCTATTCTTGTGAAAATGGGTGTGTGAATTCACCAATCACATTGAAAAGAAATCCGACGGAACATGTTAGCTGTTGGGAAACCTGAACGCCATTGGTCGCGGTATTTGCACATTGAACATTCAGGTGAACGAATCACATGATAATGGAAAATGTCAGGGGACCATTTTCGTGCATTAAGTTCACGAGCGTTCCAATAAACACAGGATAAATCAATGTAAAATACTTTAAACTTTTTTTAAATTTTGCTTGTTTCGAAATAAAGATGAGTGTCGATCAGATCATTGTGACAATAACAAAATGAACTCAAATCATTCACCTATTAATAATCTTTACAAAAACGCGAGAACCTCCGTTCTAGGCTAGATACCCGTTACTAGCAGACTGCGCGCAGCAAGATTTCGCGGTTACAGAAGAGTGAACAAACACAGCGACGTGATCTCGGCGTACGCACCCACGAACTGTGGGGCAGATGAGGTGAAGGACGAATTCTACGAAGAACTTGGTTCTCTCTTAATGAAAGCACGCAGAGGCGATATAGTAGTGCTTGCCGGCGATTTAATGCCCGATTTGGATGTATAGAGCAGTTTGAGCGCTTCCTTGCAGGGAAGTATTGGATGTCAGGCGACCGAACAGACAATGGAGAGAGATTGTTGTCTCTCTGTGACGACCACCGCCTCTTCCTCACCGTCACAAATTTTCGACATCCCAAGCGCTATCTAGATACTTGGTGCTCCCCATCAAAACGTACTTGGGCACAGCTGTGCCATATCGTGATACATGTGGCGCGGAAGTGTCAAAAATGACTGATTTTACTTGAGTACCAGTGTAAATTCTGATCACGCTTTTTAGTATGCGCAAAAATTAATCTTCAATTAGGAGAAAAACCCAATACACAAACGCTTTATCGCTGCCTGAAGTAAACGCTAGATTTTTTGAATACTCTATAGGTTTCCCTTTAAGAAAATCGACAAAAAATCGACTGGATCGTCACTGGCGCTACTCTACGACTCTGCTTCAGAATGCTGCAAAGTCTTTCGTCAATTTTCACACAGCTGGATCTCTGCTGAGTCCCTTACGCTACTCGAACAGCGCCCCGCCTTACCGAGTGGTTTACAGTATGAATATGATCGGAAGAGTCTTAGACTCCTAATCAAAAATAGCCTGAGGCGCGGCCGTGAGATTTGGTAGAAAGAACGATCCTCGGAAATAAACAGAGTGGGTAACATGCACAGTCTTAACCAATTGATTATTGTTTGGGGCTCTAAGCCGCAAGGTCTGAGTGAAACCATCCTCGAGGTTGATGGTTCGTGCATAACGAACCTTCACGGGCGTTTAGAAAGATGGAGAGTATATTTTAGACAGCAGTTTAATCAGCACCCTCTTTCAGACACCGCCGGCATTCCGCAATCTCCTTTGCAATAGTCAGTGTCGCTAGCCCAGCCCAGTGTCGGAGAAATACAGAGAAAGTTTCAGTCACTAAAGCGACACAAGCGCCGGGCCCAGACGAGCTCCACCCGGTAT
Organism: Atriophallophorus winterbourni; assembly: GCA_013407085.1. Taxonomy (NCBI): domain Eukaryota; kingdom Metazoa; phylum Platyhelminthes; class Trematoda; order Plagiorchiida; family Microphallidae; genus Atriophallophorus; species Atriophallophorus winterbourni. The sequence continues at coordinate 36,883 of JACCGJ010021257.1, read as the reverse complement.
TTTTAATGAAGAAGGCGAGACAGTCGTAGCAGAATTGCACGAAATGTTCTCAAAGGTTTGCATGGATGGGAGGGTACCTGCATCCTGGGGTGAATCCATGATGATACCAGTCGATAAAAAAGATGCTCGGAACGAAGTTCCTAATTATCGCGTAATTTCACTTATCCCAGTGGTCGCCATCCTTCTTCGCAGTCTTACCCCGATTAATGAGGACAATTCTCACGAAGAGCAAGCTGGTTTTCGTCAAGGTCGGGGATATGTAGACCAGGTCTTCGTTTTGCGTCAGTTGCTAGAACACCGAAACATGTCTCAGTTACCAACCATAGTGATGTTTCTGGATATTATAGCTGCCTTTGACGCGGCTGACAGGTCTGCCCTTTGGAACTGCTTTCTTCACAATGGAATCGAACCGAAATAAGTCGCTATTCTGAGGGACTTATACGCTGAATCGATAGGGCTGGTAAGGGCGTACGATAGACTTTCAATGTCATTCAACACTACAACAGATATACGAAAACGTTTTCCAATCTCCCCGTTCTTGTTCAACTTTGCCATCGAGGACGCTCTCCGGAGTGCTCTTAGTTGTTTCTTCACGGATGGCGTTGAGCTCCTTTTAGGTGGACATGTCATGGACCTGGATGATGCTGATGATATTTCCTTACTAGGCGAAGACCCGAATATTATCTAACAGGCCTTCGATATGATGGTAATAGAGGCATATAAGTATGGGCTATTCTTTTCACCTAGCAAGTGCAAAGTGCTCCTTCAGGACTGGCCAGGTGAACTGTCAAATTTTGCTATAAATGGTCATGTTCTCGATCATGTTTGGCAGTTTCATTACTTATGAATTTTGGTGGTTGCTGTAGATGGTATATAGTAGGAAATCACGTCCAGAATTGCTAAGGTCGGACTGGCATGTACCAGACTTAAGTGCCTTTGGAAGAGACGTGATTTGAGATTGAGTTTGAAGCTAAAAATATATTTCACCTCAGTAAGGACAGAATTGCTTTGCGGGAGCGCATGCTGGACAGTTCGTGCAGAAGACGTTAGGAGCTGGAGGTCTTCGACCAACGTTGTTTGCGAAGGATTGCTCACGTTTGCAACTCTGTGGTCACATCTTAAGAACCAACGGCACTAGGCTTCAAAAAGCCATTACCTGATGTCTTTTCTGATGGTTGGAACATGTCCTGCGTACAAAACCTGAACGGTTACAACGCCGAGCGCTCTATGCTTCAGCTGGTACAGACAGGAAAAACGTGGCTGGTGGTGTGCCGCAAACTTGGAAGAGTGGCTTGAAAAGGCTCACTTCTGTTTTAGCCAAGGTTGGACGAGCGCGCTTTCCTGGATGAGGTGCAAGAGAAGGAGAAGGTGTTTGGATCGACACATTGGCAACGATGGTAACGAACCAACATCAATGGAAAGAGTGCATCATCTCGATTTTCCCCTGACATTATTTTTGCTCGATCAATAAATATGATGGAAACGCAAGAAAATAAAAATGTGTAAATGAAAAAATATTCACCGTTCATTTTTTCACTGTTCGCTTTCTGTGTATTGCACATTTCATTGTTTTTGTTAAACGGCACCATATATGTACCAGAGCATGTTCACTCTATTGCGACAGCGCCGCATGCGCTGGCTTGGTCATGTCTATAGATTGGAAAATGGTCGTATTCCGAAAGATCTACTCTATGGTGAGTTGCAACTAGGAAGTCGACCATTGGGCAGACCGCACTTGCGGTACAAAGACGTTTGTAAAAGAGATATGAAAGCTCTTGGCATTGACCCGGCAAGTTGGGAAGAACTGTGCTCTTGACCGCTCACATTGGAGCCGGTGTAAAGCGTCGTCTGCATGCTGGGGGAGGAGCAATACAGCTCTTGGCGCTGAACGCAGATCACGCCGCCGACGTGCTACTGACGCAATACAACCGAGTTCTTAATATCAGTTGCCAGCGCTGCGGGAGAGATTTTTCTCCCGAACGGACTGTTTTAGTCCTCAAAAGCTGCAAAACCTGAACATTCAACGCGTTTGTATTACAATCATGGGCGACATCGACGAAGGAGGCCACAGCACAACATCAATATAATATATATATATATAAGATATATATTATCAACAACTCGTTGTATCTTGATTTAAAATGATGCGAAATGTATTGAACCGATCCTAACAGTACACGTGATATCAGAACGTAAGGCATTCTCGCATGAGTTGTTTATAAACGGACTACCGCGAAATCGAAAGCTGCTTTTACATTCAAAGGCAATGTACGAACATGTGTGCAACCAAACAGTCTAGTATTTGTTGCATTCACCAGTAAATTCCCGGTTACCGAACAGTCTTTGAAGAGTAAAAAGGACAAACTAAACTGCAACGATTCTGCATATCATGGGATCGGGCATTGTAATAGAACTAAGAATGTTACCGTGTCAACGATACGAAAGTGTTAGTAATCATAGTACGAACGAAGGAGTGATCAGATTTGTCATGCGGAATAGGTGCTCCACCACTAAGCCATTTCACGACATACAAAAATCCATTCACATGAGATTGAAATGCTTAAGATCCACTTCTATGGCTTTGAAAATTTTTCGATAAACTGGTGATTGGCATTGAATACTATGTGATTCATTCCATCAGTGAGTCGATGCTGACAAACGTAATCCTAAAATCTATATCTGAGGATTGAGAATGACACAGAAACGATAGTGGTTGCTACGTGTAATTTCTCTCCGTTCAGTATTGCAAACATTGCATCGGATGCGAGCAATAAATTTTCCATTTGATCAAAAATGTATACACACATGATAAGATTTACGTCAATGGTTATATATTGAATGTGCCATTGGATCTAATGATTGAATTGTTGTAGAAACATTTGGAATACTTAGTTCCTCCAACTACAATAGCAATGTGCCCAATCACTTTTCTAACGACCGATATGGCTGTTGCTATCAATACCAACTTCCGCAAGACTTCCGCAAGACTAAGCGTGCCCAAGCGTGTTCCCTTGCGAACACCCAGCGAACAATCGCAATCACAGTTTGATAGCGTATATGTTACTTCCAGTCAAAATGTTACTCAAAAAAACGAAAAAGATCCGACGCATCGCGAGTCGGACTGATAGCTATATTACACGAACCTACACTGTAAGATAAATACGATCAAGTGTGTATAAACGAATGCTCAATGTTTAAATAGGAAATTAGCTGAACCATGTGCGCTTTGTGATAGACTTTCACCCGAGTTGGTTTCAGTTACAGAGACTTGGTTCCAGCCCTACATGACTGATTCTGAGCTCTCGATTCCGAACATGTAACTACTCCGTCGCGATTGTCTAATATCCGGCGGAGAAGTTGCAGTCTACTTTCATGAACGTTTAGCATATTGTAACGAAATCGATAATCCTAAACTCAGCCTTCGAATCCTTGCAATACATCACAAGCTGCCAAACTACCCAATTGCTGATCTCCCGCATTTTTTCAATAAGTAAACACTCCCTGCATTCGTTTGAATATACACTGAAGGAGCTTATAGAAATTGCTTCACTGCACAAACACGTTGACAATCCAACGGACGGAGTCTTTACCAACTTTCAACCCTTGACCTTGTAATAACGCCTGAAGCAACCGCGGTAGAGGCTATACAATACCTGGCACAATGGGAAAGAGTGACCATGCGGTGCTTGTCTTTGATTATGTATGTAGTGCCGAACGATTGAGCGAACAGACAAAAGTTTTACGGAAAATACAATTTCAATCCTTGAATATCAGTCTTCAGAATGCACACACTCAGGAGTTTGATTTCATGGATTCTGGCTTATATTACAATTTCTAAATTATTTGAATTCGAAGATTGAAGAAAACTCGAGTTTATACCACACAAATGCAACCACAACTACCAGTTTTTCATCCGGAGCAGAACTAAGAAATTCGCCACTTTTGGAACTATTAAGTGTAATGGCTGTCACCGGATACATCTTTCGGCGAGAGCTTTGTAAACAAAACGGAAAGAAGTTCCTTGGCTCAGACAAAATTACCCCCGCCATACTTCGCAGTTGTCGAATTGCTTTGACGGCTCCTCTCACGCGCTTATTCAATCTCAGCCTACATGAAGGAAAAATACCACCGGATTGGAAAGCAGGGATGATAACTCATATTTATAAAGGCGGTAGCTGTTCAGACACAGCAAACTATAAACCGGTAACGCTACTTTCAGTGATCTCTAAATTAATGGAACGCAGTGTATCTGCGCGCGTAAGAAAACACTTTGAAAACCAAAATATTTTTGCCGCTGTTTACCTAAACTTCTTACAACGTTCGAGGATTGGACCAATGCACTAGACGAAGGTGAGGCTGTACATGCTTGCTACATGGATATATTCAAAGCTTTCGATAGAGTCAAGCATGGCGTTTAACTAAAAGCTAGAAGCTTGTGGAATAAAGGGAATGTTGCTGAATTTCATAAGGGATTATCTTACTGATAGACACGTCTATGTTCGCGTTGGCAGTACCTTATCTAGAAAAATAGACGTCATGAGTGGAGTTCTGCAAGGATCGGTGCTTGGACCTCTTCTATTTTGGCGGTACATGAACGATATAGTATGAGGATATTGGATGTAACTTGATATTGTTTGCCGATGGTATTAAAATATGGAAACGTGTCAAGTCTGTTGACGACTGTATGGCATTACAACGGGATCAATGCACCTTATTTCGTTGGTCCCAAATAAATGAGTTACCATATAACCCTGCTGCGGCTTGGAAAATCTCTGCACAACACGTATCAGCTTGTCACGCAAGATCTCGTCTGGACCACCGCAGTAAAAGATCTCGGTATGTGGGTGTTGTTTAACCTTGAGCCTGGACATTATTGCCGAACAGTGTACAATAAAACATGCCGTATCTCGAGTCTTCTAAAGAGGATATTCCGGATTTTCACGCCCGGAACCTTATCCTGGGTAATTAATACGTATGTATGTCCTGTTATGGGCTATTCCATCCACAATGGCTGAGGAAGGATATCGAATTACTTGACAAGATTTATCATCGTGCGACAAAGTTGATCTCTCAATACAGAAATTTTCCTTTAGAAGAGCGAATGTTAAAACTAAATTTACACGATATTACCCAACGACGGATACGGAGTGACCTCATGTTGACATTCAAAATATTGCATACTGAAAATCATCTACTAAAACACTTATTAAAGCCCAATGGCCTTAGTCGAACACGAAAACATTGAAAGGCTTTAAGCATTCCGCATTCTCGCTTGGATATACGTCGTAATTTTTTGTCGGTCACAATTTGTTACACTTAGAACATCGTGCCTGAAGAAATCATACGCTCGAAATCTGTTGAGGATTTTGTTTCTAAACTCGATGAGTATATGAAGAACCATGCGGTATGTGACTGTTCCTATTGATTTTTGAAGGATTTTATCTTTCTACTTGATATACCTTGTCATCCTATGGGTATTGTTAGGCTTACTGCTTTTTCTAGCATAAAACTTTCTGAGTTTTGAGTTCTGAGTTCTGAGACTAACAAAGATATCGAAATACGCTCATTTAGTCAGTGAAGCCACAAATTAACGCTTCAAAATCTACAAAGCTTATGTCGAATTAGAATTCGCTGTTTTAAATATTGAAATACAACAATTTCGACCAAAAATAACTGCATTGTTTAACTTTATAGCTTTAGAGATCAGTGCTTAACACTGGTTTCTTATCAACACACAGTCGTAATTGTGTTACGGTTTCACCCATTGAGGATATCGCTTTTATTTTTCTGACTATTATCGGTGTTATAGGCAATTCGGGTCAAGCATATTTCCATAAACATAAAACTGCAAGACTTTAAACCATGAACATGTCACTTAAAAGACACGTATTAAAACAAACTCAAATCTAGAACAACTTTCAGTATTGTGCGTGATATCTGTTTGAACAAAAGTCGCAACGTTGGTTTGTTAATGTGGTGGATACGAAAAACGAGCTGCAGCTAGGACATTTTAATCAACACTGGGCCAGACTCAATATAGAATGAGTTACTTATATCTAAGGTCAAACGTTGAGCACCATAATGGGATAACTTTGGCGTACACAACATCTCATGTGCACTCTATTTAAGCAAATGAGCGGATTATCCAAGTTCTTAGATTGAAAAAATGCTCGTGGTAATGTTTCAGATTATCTAAAGTGTCGGTCTCGCTTTGGCTGGTCCAATAAATGTTGTCTAAAATATTAGCATGATCATGATTTCACTCACGGTTTGATGAAGCTCCCGTGTGAATCGTGAAGGGTTACCAGAGAAAGCTGTGACTGGACTCTGTTTTCAGCACTCAATTTAGATTGATTTGGAGACTTTTTCATCCAAGTTTTAAGGCTGCTCCCTATTCACATGCAATGCTATTTTCCACTGAAAGCCATTTATGAAATTCCACATCGGTTTCGTGATCTCAATATCATCTGAGTGAACACCACGAATCCACTTTTATGAAACTGCTATGCGCCAGCGAATGCTAATAAATTCATTATCTCAGGCTAGGGCCAAAACCGGAAACAAAGAATTTTCTTCGATCTACACGGCAATAACACGTTGGATGCGTTAGAGTACATATTGTGGAGTGTGGTTAAAACTACAGCTTATCCATATCCAATCGCATTAATGGTACAGACAATAAGCGGTTGATTAAATGCTCATTTAGTAACATTCAAGGTAATTCAAGGTTTTTATTGGTATAAAAAGCAACAAGCTTAACAACAACCATAGGATGGTAAAAATTGAAATTGAAGTGTATAAACAAGATAAGGAAGTAGATTAATCAGTATATAAGTGTTCGGAAAACGAATATTGCAATAAAAATTCGTCTAATTTCGTTTTAAATTCATGCAAGCTAGTGGAGTGAGCAACGGTTGAAGGTAAACTGTTCCAAGTAAAACAGACACGGATAGAGTAAAAATACCTTCTACAGTTCAGGCGGGAATGGGGTACGACAAGCACATATTCATTGGTCTGATAGTTTCTCGTATCCCTTCGCGTTAATAAATTCTGTAAGGGATAGTTCGGGGTATGGAATGTTTTCAAAGTAAGATAAGGTCTCCTCTGATTCGCCGATAGCGAAAGTCGAACAGATTCAGTTGAGCTATCCTTTCTTTATAAGGTTTGTTTTGGATGCTGAGAACATCTGACCAGTCTTGATGATACAGAAACAAAATCCATATGCCTACCGTTTTCCGTCATGTCAATCCAGTGAATAAAGCATTAGGAGATTTGTCTGCATACCCTACGGATTATTCATTATTAGTTAGCGCTGGTTGGTTACCTCTGGCTAACTGTATGCAGATTATGAACCTTTGTTCTTTAAATATTTTTCCACCTAAGCGAAATAGTTGAAATCTAATTATAATCTAATCTAATTAGGTCATACCAAATCGAGACGCTGTAAAGCAGGTATAATGCATAACAAAACCATAATCTTATTCAAAATAATCAGTGTCCTTTCTTGCAGTTCCACTTTCAATCGTGCAGTTCAAAATGTCGGTGCAAATAAATGTAAGAATAATTGTTAACAAATATTTGTCAAATGGTTCACTGCCCAACAGAATACATTATGTAAAAATCCTGCGCATATGGAAATAAAACGTCGCTTGAAAGAAACAGTATGCTCCCACAATACATGGTTCCACGTGCCTCGGAATCGAATTGTACTGCACGTGGCCATTTAGGCATAGAACGAAAAATGACAAAAATCCCTTTTTGGGAAAATTTTGAAATAGATCCATGGATCGGGAAGGATTATGTTTACTGCTACATAGATCAACCCACATGACCCAAAAGGGGATAAATGGATCATTTCCGCAGCATACGTTCGAGGGTGTTAATTCAGTGTCTACTTTATAAAGTAACTTATCACAACCGCTACAAGTAACGAGCACGAACATAACATAAGAAAATCATAAATCAAGAGGATTAAACACCAATTCTCCTTATATCCCTTAAACAACAATGCCCATCAGATGTAATCGGTGTTAGCTTACACTGTATACGATTGGAATAACTGACACGGGTATCTGTTCGGTTGGGTGACCACAACAGATGTTGCTGACTCCTTCTGGACTGGTCGGTCAAACCAAGCAACTCAAATGTGCCAGTCTGGAGAACAGTTCATAAACGCTTAATTGCGATCGGTCAAACGGTGGACAGTAGCCCAGTTCGTTAAGGCGTGTGACTACAATTGTGATGGTCGGGGGTTCGAATCTCACTTGAAGCGAAAGGATATGCACTGCTGATGAGCTCAATTAAGAGCGAAACTCGAGTCCAGTGCTTACATTATGGACCGTCGTGATCAACTTTGTGAATAGTTCGATGGGCTTGGCACGGATGAGTAGTCACAAATATCACCAACTAAAATAGTAGAAAGGGATGAGTTTAAAAAAATATTCAATCAATTTTTGCAGCTTTCATAACAAGCTTTGTTCATCATTTCACTTAAACCACACGAGATTAATCAAAACAGCAGTGAACATGATTCTGAAATAAATGTTCGAGTAAGAAACAACTATGAGGTGAAATTACACGGAGAGCGACCAAGGAATGGGCAACACTAAACCGGTTGAAATGTGGTATCGATCAGATAAATTCATTTTCTAGAAGTATAGTTGATATCATTTGTGAGTGGAAGGGGAATCAAAATATATGAGCAGCATATTTGTGCGAATTTAATGCAACCCTGTTAGTTTCACCGGCTTCACACTTGCACCATTTGGTTGATGAGAGCACAAATTACAGCAAATTAGTGACGCGACAAAAGGGCGAACAATACAACCATTCGAATACTATTTTAAACTGCAAAGCACAAATAAAATGTAATGATGCTCAATCTTATACCAATATTATCAGAAACAGTATACTGCTGGTCCTTGTGTACACGCCATGTAGAATATTTTGTCGTATGGTACGTTGGTCACCGCCATTTTATCGGGTGATGGAAATTGCTAGCACGACACCGAGCAATATTTCCGTATTCGCTGGTGTACTGTGAGATGAATACCTTCAATATATCACATGGCGAGACCACTTAACTGCGGTGAATAACATGTATTTAACTTGTCAGACTATCAACCGGAAAGCTGCGCTTTAAATGAGTTTTCAATGTATATTTTCGCGCGCAACATGCTATCGCGATTAAATGAGAACTCCTCTTTCGAATTTTTTAAAACTAAAAATAACACGCTACAGACTAAGTCTTCTATGGAGCGTGCAATGCAATTGTTAGTTCATGTTCTGTAATTGATTTCATCGAGTAATGAAGTGCGAGGGATGTGAGCAACACAACACTTTGACACGGTTTCTAGTTTACACCATCGCGAGAATACGGCTCACTAGCCTTGTCGCATCTACTCAAAGCAGAACGACATGTTTTTGACGCGATAACGTCTGGATGCCTACGTCTGTCTACGAGTACGTGAGCATATTGACGAACCTCGTTTACCGACACTTGGTCTGCAATTGTGACAGCTCATTCTGACCGGCATTCAACCCGTGGGCTGCACCGCGCAAAGTGATGACATTGCGTGAGGTCACCTGACTGATATCGACCGGATTGCGGCCTTGTTTAAAGGCAACGTTTGAGTGCGAACACCACGGTGAATTTTTATCACGAAAAAATATTACACTTCCTACACGCTTTATAGAAACTGTAGGGCGCTGTTAAACAGATACGGGACAAGGTGATTTGATTCGAGCCCTCACCGTGTTGAACTCGTTTGAGCGACGTTGACAAATTGCGTATCGTTCAATAGCGGTTGACATGGTTCAACTGCTACTGCTGTCAAAAATGATGTCGTTCGGACATTCATCATGCAATTCTTCCGAAACCCCTAATTATTTCGAGTTTACGATTGTTGTCGTCGACCATTTCGGCGCTTCCTGTCCTTGTAATATACCGTAGGATTGAGCGCTGTAAATCATCCATGAACTCGTCATTTACACCCGTCGCTAATACACTTTACGCTACCCATTTTTTCTACGAACTCTCTCGTTGAATGTGTAACTGAACTTTGCACCAAAGAATTCAAGAGCCAAATAAGATTGAGCCAACACATGACATGAGCAGTGATGAATGTCATACGTTGTCAAAGATTCTGTGATGAATGCCGAATCAGTGACAGAAACTAAATCAATTGTTGAAAAGTTTCCATATTTTCAGCGAGATATTTGATGAAAGCGAATGAATTCCTTTTCTGTATTTCTCATCAAGCTTTACTATACAAGGTTAAGAAAATAGAAATAGACTTGATCAACATCAACTAATAAACAAAAGTCAATGTCACGTGTCGTTACATAAAATTGTTTAGTTGATATAGATGTTGGCCAAGTCAAGGAACTATAACATACTAATCGTTTTTAGACGCCTAAGTTTGGTCTAACTATTTTCTTTGCAATCGCCTCAGCTGTTCGCAAGATGTTCTAGCCAACTTTTTGAGACATTTTGAGGAACGTGTAAACGAATGAACGCCTTTTCAGGCTTTACTCGGTGCCCCGTGTCAATCATGTGTGCTAGAATCGAGCTATTCACCTTCTTAGAACAGCTTTTGCCTAACCAACTTGGGTGGTGTTCGGTCATTCGTTTTAACAGTTTCTGTGTCGTACAGCCAATGTATCTTGCTCCACAGGAACAGGTGAATTGATAAAAACAGGCCGAAGTTGCCTAACGTGGTAGCTGGTTTTTACTCCGCTGTCTGATTATTGGTTTGTTAGTGAAGGTTATTCTCAACTTTCCACAGGTGAAATTTCTGTCAACTATTTGTTCGAGCTTGTGTGTCATAGAGTCAGTGGAGGCGTCGTCATATAATTGAAGCCAAAGATCTAACGTTTTCTTCGGTACTGTTGGTGCGGATATTCTTTTTGTCATTTGACACCGAGTAAAGCCTGAAAAGGCGTTCTCGGTCATTTACACGGTTCCTCACAACTTGTCTCGAAGAATTGGCTGGAATACCTTGCGAACAGCTGAGACGATTGCAATATATTATTTAGACCAAATCTGTTCGTCCCAAACCGACTTGTTCGTGATCTTTCCTTGTCCTGGTCTATATCCATATCGACCAAACAATTTTAAGTACCAACACGTGACATTTATTTTTGTTTATTGGCTGATTTGATCAGATCTATTTTTATTTTCTTACGCTTGTATTGTAAAGTTTGATGATAAATACGAAAAAGGAATTCCTTTGCTTTCATCAAATGTTTCGCTAAATCAATTGCATTGACCGAAATACATGCAACCTCCACGCCGAGAACATTTAGTAAACTCGCTCAGACTACCGGCGAAAGCTTCGAGTTTGTTCTAAGCGACGTATATCAATTAGTAATTGCTCAAATATGAATGGATGTAGCAAATCATTTTATTGTACTTTTTCATTCCTCATTTCACCATTGCTGGTGCATACGAGTTGGTCAAGTAACCGGGACAGGGAAACTGGCGCTCGTGTGATCATTTTCATGCCCATTTATTCAACCCCCATCTCAACCCACCACTCACGTATCCACACACACATACACACAACTTATGCTGTTTGTGTGCGCCCATTTAGGGAAAGCTTCTGTGAATGTGCCCCGGTGTATTGTCACGCCTGATTGTTTTCCTCTCAGAGTGAGAGAGTGGTTTAGGATACTTGATGAACATATCGATGGGCGATTTTGACGATTCCGCATACCATGCTGGACAATACTCACTCCGATCCCCTCTTGCTATTTTCTTCCGTCATGCATGATAAATTCTGTCAACAATCGAGAAAAAATGGCAGTGTTTTCTGTGGAACAGGGATAAAAAACAACGGTCATCATCGCTATGTGGTTTTCTCAACTATGGTCGGGATTATGAACAAAGTGAGTGGTTGTTGGATAAATGAGAGGAATTGATGCTATATCGGGTGACATTTGTTCTATTGTTAAAACTGAGCAATAAAAACCCTTTTCACCTGGTATTAATCAATTATGCTAGTCTGCGAGACATGATGCTAAACAGTTTATTAGCAAATTAGTTGACGTGTACCATCCAATTTTACAGGGAAAAATATAATTGATCATTATTTAAACAATTATTATTGGGGAAAGTTAGGAATATCAGTCTTTATATGCAAAATTTGTCATGTGTAAGCAGGAAGTTTCAGCGTTAACAATTCAATTGTTGAAACGAATAATGATGTGATCGAATAAAGCCAGATTCAAAGGCACTTCCATCCTAAAATACTCCATCAAATTCAAAACATTGAGAAATGATCTTTTTTACCAAATCCGTTAATTTATGAAAACTATTAAATTCTGTTTTGGTTAAAATGTAAAAGAATGAATTGATCTTCTGCGTTGATAAATCTTCGGATCAGATAACTTCAGAACTCAAAACTCAGAAATTTTATTATGGTAGAAAAAGCAATAAGTTTAATTAAAACTACTGGATGACTAGGTATATTGAGTAAAAGCGTATAGCATTCTCAGAGGTAAGGACAGTCATACCGCATAGGTCTTTCGCATATTAATCGAGCGATGAAGAGAAATGCGTTCACAGATTCCGAGCGTATGAATTCGTCTGTCAAGGCGTTTCAATTAAAACAAGAACAAGTTACTGCCAACATTTAATCGAGAATATGAGATAGTCAACACTGTTTGAATGAATCAGTGTTTTATCTGCGCTCAATCACACACCACCGCACATTTCAACATTGCTGGCGCTTACGGGTTAGGAAAATTAAGTGGTAGATTTGATATGATATCACGCATTGATCATCACGCTTCCTCTTTGTGCCCATTCCACAATTGTAAAAAGTGGAGAATTAAGGATGGGCGTCGCATGAATTTGAGCCTGTGACCTCTGGTGTGACAGCTTAGAAAACCGTTTAACGCTATGTGAACTGAAGTTCGCGTCTACTCACTACTTTATAAGTAGCGAGGCAATTCCGATTGTTGTAGACCAAAACATAATTTAAGTAAACAATTTTCATACTAGTATCGATTTAAGACTTCACCTACAAGAAATACAGTAAAAAATGAGACGGATGATGATGGATGTTCAAACTAGAACATCAATATGTGGTATGGCATACGTCAATTCAATGGATTATGTGTTAAAAGTCTATGATCCATGGTTGTGGTAAACTCTTTCTCCTTGCTCGGACAATAAAATGTAACGAAATAGTTGATTGAAGGTATAATTTGTTTCAAAATATATTAATGGATGTATTCGCAACTTTCATTAAAAGTACAAGTCCACGGGAAATGCTTTGTACAATTGCATTAATGACTGAGATACCATTCTCTACTTCCCTTGTTAAGCAGTTTCCATAGTGAGAAGGAACAACCTGGTCTGCTTTATTGATCAGATTCGGTTCTGCTGGAGCGGGTTTGCTCAGACACTTATTTGAAAAATTGTGCAATAACGTTGCTCTCGGCGCAATCGTAGCCAATTAAGTACAATATAAACTCTATATTCTCGCATTAATCGTCACCGGTGCTATTAGTCCATACATACCAACGTCTATGGACTGCTCCCCAGTGTCATTCAGACGTTAATTCTAACGCAGATAAACAATTCTTGGAAAACGATTTAAGTTCTTTCTGGGCATTAATTCAGATGAATTGAAGGTGAATACGTCACCATGCATTCTTGAATCTTGAATTGCCATACGGCCAATCTATGATGCTGCGCAAGGTTGGTAAATTGGCAGATAGACATTGACTTAGCCTGACGAAGCAAAAGGCATTCTTACTGGATCCAGGTTTGTTTTAAAACGTTGTTATAATTTTCTTAGTGACAAATATTTTTCTACCAAACAGTTCTCGTCAATCGACCAGACACGGTAGGCTCCGTTTTCGGTGTTGTGTAACACGCCTTCAAGAATATCACTATGATTGCCCTATTACCCGTGAGTTAATATCAGATTAACAAAGAAAAATGCAGAATCTTCACTCGACAATATTCGAAACTTCCACTTAACGAACTTCAATCTGTTGTAAATTACATTCTCTTATTCTAGCCTATCTTTAAATAGGTGAGGGATAAAATGTGAATTTGCTTCCAAGTGAATCAATTGACTCAGACCTACTGTAACCGATTGCACTCAAATCTTATTGCATTATAAATAACCGATCGATCCAAACATATTCCAATCAATTGTTGACTCATAGATTTTGTTTAAACTTTACCGTCTAATTCTCAATATATTATAAGTTATTACCTAACAACGGAGAAATTAGCCTGGTCATTTTTCACAGCCTGTTGCTAACAGCTTAGCACAAGACAGTACTTAAATGCTGTGGCTTAGCAAATTTCAAAGTTTTTACATTTAGGCGCTTTCGCAAATGCAACATTTGGAGTGGGTTTGCTTAATTCCAAATAATATTTTTCCATAATTAAAGGCAATGGGAAAGATGGCCCATTGTGTCACAAAATTTTAACATTAACTAACCTTTTTCATTCTTTCAGTAATTGCAAAGGTTATCGCGATTTGTCTCACTGTAAACTGCTATTGTCTCATTTCTCTACAAAAATTTTGCAGGCATTCGGGTTCCCGATGCAGAGATTAGATGAAAAATAGATCAGTCCATTAGCTACGGATCCAAATTGCATTATATGTATTGTCGTTCTTTATTCAACATCGCTTGTAATTCATTATTCAATTTGTTCATTCACACAGCACACAATCTTTATCTTTGTCAAAGGTATAGATGAAATTGTTAAAATGCGAGATCTGCTTAGCTTAAACCGATTCCATAATGGACAGTTTGGTTTTATAAATGCCTGTGTCGATTTTTTTACATCTGAAAGCGTAATATTTCAGAAAATTTGTATTAGTTTTTTAGATGATATTTGCTTTATCATGTTACATTTTATTATGGAATCCACGTTAATGTTCGAGTGTGAAAATATGCGTTCGACTATCCTGACAGTTAACGTTATACAATGAAACGTTGGTAGGCTAAAAATGATGGTGGCGTTCTAAGATTAGGCATGGTTAATATAGAGTACGCCATCGACTATCACAGGTAGCGTTGTAGTGTGGCATGTTAAGACATTATTGTTCTTTTATCTAATACAAGGAAAATCGAACAATCTATTAACCATTTGAAAATGCAGCATACTGAATATAATGTTTGATGATTCAAAAATGATTCTAAGATGGATTAATAAATTTACTTCATTATAAAAACCCATGCTTATGAAAATATCTACTAATTCCTTAATATTAAATACGACAATGATTGTGCATTAATTTTGCCTTGCAATCGGTAACGCTGGTCTTAGTTTATGGACTTGGATTATTCGCAGAAAACGGTAACAAGCGTAGGTCTCACCATCAGTGGTGCTTCGATTATATTGTGTTCATGCCAAATGAAGATGAAGCTATCCCAAACCGCCTTCAGACGATTAAATCAACGACACTGTCTTTAGGGATAACCATAGTAACCAGATCAACCGTGTCGCACAAATAACATCCAAAAAGCTCGTTTGACTATTTAATCTAACACAACTAATTTGAATTGTCTTCGTTCGTCAAGTAAGCTGTAATCTCAAACGAGAGAACCGCTACAATTTCCGGTTTCCTTAAACATTTGATATAGCCAAACACATGTAAATGTTATTTGAAAAACTAATTCTAATATGCCACTTATTAGTCAAAATTTGTCTTGCACAAAGCTCGCGCAAATGTGATCGATACGAAATACTGAGTGAATGATTTGAAATGAACTTTGTATCATAAATGAAGAAATTCAAAATACCAAACTCGAAATTTTAATGGCAGATAAAACAATCATCTTAACAAAAAACAAAAATTATGTGGTATATGAGTTAAAAGCATATAAACCCCCATGAGTTATTAGAGACAGTCACGTAGTGCACGATATGATATGCGGTTTGAGGTTCGGTGTGAAAGCTGCAATAAAAACTGATAGTATAATTTTTTTCGCAAGGTGTTCTTAATAAAACAAATTTCAACCGAGAAGTAATACAGCGGTTATTCAATCATTAATGTACTTAGACGGATCGCGTGTTCGAATCAGGCTTTAGTAGATGTTGGATCATATCACCTTCCAACATCCATTTGTAATATTTCATGTGAATTTTGAAATCCAAACACTTTCCCATTTTTTCTTGTTTCCTACTGCACTTTTGTATAATCTCTTTCTCTTTGAATAATTTGACTCCATTTTATCTGCGCCATTTCCCCGTTTGGACTCGTGTGCGTAACGTGATACGCGCTCGATATTGTTTTTGACATTGACCCGGATTTTTACCCGGTTGACCCCAATGTTGAGGTATGTTTTTACTATATTTTTATTGCCTCAATGCAGTACAGCTTTTATAGACAAATCAGCTTTGGGTTCTGATATTCCTCTGGGATTTTGCGCGTCACTCAACTTGGGACGTTTCATTGATTGTCAAATACAATCAAAAGTAGATGATTATGATGGTGTTTCTCGGTGTGAAGAATTTTAAAGGACATAAAAGAATTTGATCGTAGAATGAAAAACATTTGTAAAATGCGATCGAACTCTTTACACAATGATTATTCCCTTCAAGAAGTTCAGAATCCTCCCAGAGCGATGGTGCCTAGGCTTGGATTAAATATCCCATAACAGGACACAAGAGGTGGTTACACGACACCCAGACAAAGGAAACATTTTCCGTGCTAGTCCAGATGAGAACTTGCAGGCATATAAGAGACAAGTTAGAAAAATATGAGAATTCGGTCATTTTTTATTCATTGATTATACACTTAAAAATTCAATTATATGAGTCTTGTGCAAGAGTGGCTTCATATTTAAACTTTTCCACCACAGCGAAATTAAGCATAGATTGGTATAATATTTTGACTACTATTAATGGACTAGTAGTATGCAAAACTAAATTACAGCAACAAAATTGCAATGGTTTAGTCGAAAACGCTATAAATTGGACAGCCTTGACAGTAATATAACCAGCGACACATAAGCATATATATATATATATCTGAAACACAATATGTACAAACTCGGTTTAGGATGGTCATATGGAAATGTTGAACGCAGAGCACAGAAATTAATAATTCAATAATGTCATATCTGTGAAGTGAGTTAATATGCACTTCGGTATTATAACTAAACTCAATATGAATTTTATTGTATTTTATTACTAATATATTATATTGCTATATGATATTAACAATAATTATATTTAATGTTCACGGTTAATGAAATTATATGATGAAACATGCCCAACATTTCACTTGCCTATAAAAGTATTTCTTACGGAAGGGCCATCTCCAAATAGAAAGCTTCCGACTAGACTTATCTTGTGCTGATCAACTCCAGATCATTTCACTTTTATAGTTTTACTCCAGGCACACATGTGCAAACAAATATTTTAAATTTTCACACATACCTTTAAGTTGTTGTTTAAACTTAACTATTTTTATACATTAAATCATTAAATTCTAGTATTTACACAAAATGCAATGCACAAATGAATCATTTGCCGTGCTGAATCTGCTGAGTTGTATCAGTGCCAACAGAATATCGAAACGACTAGATAAATCTTGCCCATACGTAATACTTTACCAGATGCTAAGTACTAAGGTAAATTGTAAATTATTTAAGTAAAATTAATGAAAGTTTCTGTTCAAACTTTGATCTCATGGATTACGAAGACATTTATCAAACTTTTGTATCTGAAACCCAGCCAGATCATTGGCTCATTGCGATTGTGTTCTTTAATATTCACTAAAAATTTTGTGTATGACTGACCCACTAATGTTCGTCTTATTCTGTCTATCAAAACGTTCATACGCGTTCACAACGTTCATACGCGCTGTGCGGTCGCAATACTTTGAGATGCTGATTATCAGGATATACAATTTTAACACTTAGACTACATATATATATACTATACCTTGTTGGAATCCCCTTGAAATCAGCTTTCTGAACATACCACTCTCGTAGCGGTAAGCTGATCTATCGTAATTTCCCATATTGAATCTACGCATGCAGCGCTGTTAATACCTGTTGCGTCATTGATTGTAATGCATATTTTGCCTATTTTTGACTCTACTTTCTGTATTCTCTTCCATGTAAAACACTCATGTTTTTGTTTGACTACGTTACCAATGTCATCAAATCGACTTTACATTTTCAGTGCTTCGTCTTATCCGTGCGTGGTGTGACTTTTGTTTGTTGAATTAATCATCTGTGCAGATAATACAAGAGGCAATCAATTTTCAGCTGTTCCATCTCCTTCATCCGAGTGGACGCCATTCGCCTTTTCAATACGAAGAATACAAAGAAGAATATATTCGTTTGGTGTGGTGAGCTGCATCTATAAACATACTCTTTAAGTCCTCAAAGGGATTGACGTCATTGGAAAGATCTTATCTTCGCCATCGTGCGATCAACAACCGAAGCGTATCGCAGGATGCAATTCTGTTTTTGTTCTTATTTGTGAGCACCGCTTTTTGTCACGCTCAAGATATTCATGATCGCTCGCTCGACAGAACCACTGCTTGTTCACATATCACTAAATAGAGCTACTCACAACCCTGTCAAGATGACCCCGAAAAGAAAACAAAGTGCATCGGCCAAAAGGCAGTAAATCCTAAGGCAATGTCCGTCACGTGTTACGCTTGTCTGTCAAAAGTCCACGCAAATTGCGACAAATCGCTGATCTCGGATTTGGTATCGATTATTAATGGATATATTTGCTCCGGTGTTTGTTACGTCTGCCAGGCAAACACAGCTGCCAATGAAATCGAAACCTGTTTATATGGACTGGAATCAATTGACTGAACTGATAATAAACGTCAATAATATACATTTGAATCCAGACTCAGAGGTTAATACCAAACAGTCCGTAGTGCATGTGTCACACTCGCACAAGCCAAAATTTGCTCAGATGGAGGCTAAAGCAGGTATGTGTTCGACGGGAACACTGACGCCTAAACTTTACGCAAAAGAGGAATTTCTGATCAAAACCCTCTCACATCATGAGGACCCGAAAATGTTTTATAAAACACGCAAGGACTTTAAGCGTAATCTGCACCCATATTCCTGAGTCAGAAGTCATGCTCTTTTAAGCAAGGTAAAAACATGACCTTGAAAATTGGTCCGGTATTTGCGATCGAAATGGCTTAGATGTTTTACACCCGGCGTGAGTATTTCGGCTCGCTCGTCACCCGAAGTCCCCGAATAAAGACAAACCACGTTTGCTTAGGATCACTTTTGCTGACTTAAATGACATGGAAAATGTCCTACTGAATTCGTATTTGCTACGAGCACAAAGTGACTCACACCAGTGTATACATGCTGACGTTCTTTGGTGGGAAATACAACGAACGCCAAATGGTCGGGATCAAGCAGCATCAATGAGTAATATTCTGCTCGACGTTCCTGAAAATACAGGAGCCACAATGGTTTATTAAAGAAAAGAGCACGATCGTAAACTGTGGCCATTTATTGCCGAGACTATCGGTTCACAAGGAAAAGGCTCAAATCCACTTAAGGTTACATTTTTGTCAAGTAGCATAGGGGATGCTGTCTGATCACAACTAAAACTTTACAGAAACAGAATACCTGAAAACGTTAGATTGTGCAATCCAAAAGCCGGTGATGAAGTCAAATTGCAGCAAAATTGTTGGAAAATCATGCGAGACTGACACAAACTCGACAGCGAAAATACCTCAACTTGTTTCAAAAAACGACAAAAGTCGGACGTCCACAGCGTCGGACCAATAATTACTGTTACTGACTCATTGTTATACGCAAAATCTCACTCAAATGTCTCTATACGAATTTCCAAAGGGTGTTCAATAAATTGGTTGGACTAACCGAGAAATACAAAAGCTACTCACCCGACCTTGTCGCTGGTACTGAAATCTGGTTTTAATCTAGTATGACTGAAAGCGAGCTATCGATCCCCAACATGAACGATTGTCCCCAAAAAGGTGGTGGTGAGGCTCTATACTGTCATGAACGTCTTCAGTGCATGGAGATTTACGATCCCAAATTTAAATCAGAAGATACCCCTGGTGTAGCCTCACACAGGTGTCACAGGACGACTGCAACATTGGCGTAATATATAACCCTCCGATCTCGATCGATGCTCAAAACTACATGTTATTTGAGGCTCTACACTACACCGGAGAGATGCAAAGCTTCCAGTTACTGGTCGTGGGGGACTTCAACCTACCTCATCTTTTTGCCAGATCAGATCATACTCTACACACACTCGATCATAAATTACGTGAGCAGGTCGACATGCTTCCACTGCATAACCGTGTGTCCGACTTTACTCACAGAAGAGGATCCCAGTTGCCGCCGTTTTAGATTTAATCCTTACTTCCGAGAAAACGGCAGTTAAGGGTGTTGATTACATTACCCCCTCCGTCGGAGCGATAATCTTGTGTGATGCTTCGAATATGTGTGCAGCGCTAGACGAGTATGTGAGTCCGCAAAACTATTCAGAAGGATCAACTACGCGAGTTCACATAGAACGCTTGGGTTAGTACATTGGAAAGCGCTTGATTATCACAAGGTGGAAACACATTGCACCGCACTCACAGAAAGACTTCAGTCGAACATATATCGAAATCCGCGATTTGTTGACGAACGACGGGCAAGCGACGTTCTCTTGGATGCATGTATACATGTATAATTGCAGCCGTGTGGCTCTCAGGGGCAGTGTAAATGTGATATTCTCACTTAAGTTTGTCCTTTTTTCTGGTCAGCCTGGATTCCCTATTTTTCTTTGCTATCAACGATTTGTATATATTCTGTTTGATATTGACTTTTCCCTCCAGAAATTGTCTTCATTAATTTCACCCACCATTTTGGTCTTTTGTTTTAACCTATTCCGCCATTTTTGTACCGCGAGTAATTTTGATTTGACCCGCAGCATTTCGGTCATTGAAGCCCGAAATTGTTATTGACTTTATATTCGGAATTTCAGTGCTGAGGTATTCATTGGCTTTTATATATTTTGTGGAGTCCGTCCACTTGAATTCATTCCGATAGCTATATATGCTCTAGCGTCAGCACTTGAAACTGATTGGTCAAATCGTATGATTTCAGTGTTTGTGCCAGGTTTACGTGTTTATTAGTTGGATATATGTGTTGGCTTTGGAAACTCAAGTTTCGCATTTATCGTCTTCTTATTTCCATGTTCTTATTTGATCAGCGATAGTTGTCTTATTTGCCATTATACAATTATCATTTATTGCTTGTTTACTTCAGACGAGTTTCTAACAACAAACCGAGGTTAAGTTCGATTTTTTTTTAATAATTCAAGGTGGACTATTCGCGCCTCTAAACTCAGCCCCGGATTGGTTGCATTTACAATTGCTGGGTAGCAGAGGCCTCGTTTTCTGCATTCGGAGCATATATCGTAAAATTCCACGATAGAATTGTCTTTCATTATATTTATCGCTACTTTCGTCAAGGTCGTATTTCAGCTAGCATGGATTTTGTCAGAGCAGATTTGATAGGACACACCACGTGTCGTCACAGTTACAGCGTTTGTACTTTTGTCATACGGCTTTCTGAGTCATTGTTTAGCACTTATGTGCGGTCGTGTGTCCAGGTTAACGGAATGAGACAATGCTCCGTGTAGACTATGTAATATTGATCGCAAGTTTACGATTAGATGAGCTTGATAAGTGAACAAATTTGGATCCAATTTGCAAAGACAAACAAAGATGATATCAAAGATTCTAAGCTTCATGATGAACATAAATGTTGAGAGAGAACTCAAAGGATGAAGAATTTCGATCTCTTTCGTGTGGATGCAATTTCAACTATATTCGTTGAAGATTGTTAAATTTTGCACACGTGAATTTTACGAGAAAATTCATCCTGATTAGGACTACGTGTTACGCTTCCGTAGATCAAAGATGATATAATCCGATAGGTATTGACGAGACAATCACAAAACTATTTAAGTTTTCGTTCTATGACTTGAGAACAGGTAGTGTTTGAGAGTGAACTTATTCCGGCCGCTCGTCAAATGATACCTCAGCTATCTTAACTGAGAGTGAATCGGATGTCGTATAAGGAACGATTGCAGAGTTTAGATCTAGTCTTAATAAAAAAGGCGTCTACGTCGGGATCTGATTGAAACTCTCAAACACATAACAAGTTTTAGTGCTTTCCATCCAAGTATGCTCTCGCCCAAAGTTTGGGTCCACGAGGCCTCACATTGAAACTGGCAGAGCAACATGTCAGGACTAATGTCTGTAGTAGACTGACCACTACAATAATGTCCCCAAGAATGTTGGAGAAAAGGCACAGGAGATGGAAGATTTATCGCGGTAGCCAAAAGGTGCACAAAGGTACAGTGGAGGCAATCACGGAACACGAATCAACGGGAACTGTGTATCAAGGTCAATTGTTATGTACAGTAAAATAAGGTTGTTACACAGTTCACTTCCAAGAATTCTGGTCAGAGGAGACTTCTGATCAGGAATTAACATTTGGACGTGCCAAGCGGTGTCAGGTCTTTCAAGGCTGGCACATAGTCTCTCAGCAACCAGTCACTTTGAAGTCAGCCAAGGCTCTTGATCTGCGTAGCCGATTGTCGGTGGTGACCAGGGTAGGATACACGAAAAACCGATAAGTACTAAGCCGTGTCACGTATCACATGGAGTGAACGTGCTGCCGGAGCCGAATCACATGGGGTGAACGTGCTGCTAGCGGGAATCGCCCGTCTGGCATGGTCTTATTACGAACCCAGTAGGAGCAAATGTAGGCACATATGTAAGCTTGACAACGAAGAACCAAAAGCTTTGAAAACATAGTCCGTGTTGAGAATTTCCTGCACCTCCAGGGTCGATGGCGAACGGCATCGCCTGGAGAAAGCTGAGTGGCGTGTAGTCGGGCTGGTGAGGACCTTGTCTGATAAGTTTCGTGTTGGGCGGCGTGTGCTCATTGTTGGGGCTACCGTGTAGGATGGCGACAAGCGTCGGTGATCCTGATGTGGCGCGTGATACGGTTTCCACATCAGGAGGTGCATGTGTACCTAAGGAGTGAGAAGAAAAAACTCTCTTGTGTATGGGTTTAATGCCACGACCGAGTTATAGTGATGAGTTATGTAAAACATGCACGGGCATATACCAAGCGATAATAACACGTTAAAAATGTACTACATAGTCGGCGAACCTTACTGGTTGCCGTTTCGCTCGCCTAGCTGTTGTTGTGGCAGGCGTTTAGATAGTAGAGGGTAGGGTAGGGGTTATCACTGGTGGTGCTGGGGTTGGGTCCGGCGGATTTGCTGAGCCATGTCCATGAAAGCCGGTTTGACTCTGTCAATCGAGACCGTGTCGTGTCGACCGGCGCAGTCAATCACAACTGTTTTTTTGGGACCGCCGAATTATCCTAAATGGTCCAACATAAGGAGGGTGAAGAGGTTGTTTCACCATGCCGTTTCGGAGAAATACATACTGGCAATGTGCCAACTCCATCGGCATGTGGGACTGTTTGGCTTGAAGTCGCGGGGGAGGTGGGTGGAAACAACTCTTATAGTGTCGCAAGTGCGCCACGTAATCTCCATAGGCAAATGGTGATTGCCTAGCAGGGGAGACATATTCACCAGGTAATGCAATGATTCGACCATATGTTAACTCGTCGGTGGTGGCTTGCAAAGGGGTTTTAAAGGTTGACCTTAAACCTAGGAGGACAACCGGTAGGTCTTCGGTCCAGTTGGTACCTCCGTGTACCATTAACGCGACTTTTAGTTGCCTGTGAAACATGTCCACCATACCATTCACCGCAGGGTGGTAGGCAGTAGTTCGGTGATGTTGGCAACCAAGGGTAGCCAGCAATTTACTGAAATAGGAACCTCGGTCCGATGTAACGATACTCGGACGACCGGACTGTGCTACCCAACGTTTGAAGAAAGCGTGTGCCACTGTCTTTGAAGAGCAGTTTGGTAGAAGAACGGATCGGGCCACTTTGGGAAAAGGGTCTACTCAGGTGAGGATATATCTATAGCCACGGGAAAGTGGTAACGGGCCAACGATTTTAATTTTATACACTTTATGCTACTATTAAAAATAAAAAAGTAACTGCACAAAAAATTCCGCAATTATATAATATCACGTTTAAAATGTCCGCACGAAGTTTTCCTCAGCTGACCTCTCACCTACTTTGGGAAGAGAAAACTTTCCCGTTTTTTCAAGTCGTAGCTACAAAAACCTGTGTACCGAAGGACGTTCTGTGTAATCTCTTGTCGCAAACGACGATGTTACCAAAGAACGATGAACTAAATATGACAGTGATGGGTGCCCCTAAAATATTTTCACCGATAGAAATTCGGGACACACAATTTGCATATCACCCATTTACAGTCCTGTGCCAACTGAAATGAACAATTGGTAATGGCAGATATTCTGTTGCATTCGAGATTAATTCCAAACAAGAAGACATTCACGAAGATATTATTTGAAGTGACAAGCGCTCTTCTGTGGCATTCCTCGAATCTTGATGGCGACCTAGACACAATTCGTCTGTGCAAAGTAAGCTGAACTGATGCTCTGTATTCTGCTGAGTGCCCGGTGAAATTTTGCTTCCACGATATACAAATTTTCATAATTCATTCATGTTGACAGTTCATAGATTAAATGTGCAATATCTTACATAATTTTATTTTCTTTGCATTTTACCAAGCTGCAACTAAATAGTTTATAAATGTATAGAGTGCGACGTGTGTCTGCGTTGGGTGCGTCCCAAATGCTCTGGACATTCGCCAACTCACTGTCAGGTTTATGCAGTCAATTGCTGGCTTACCTGTCTATTCGCCAACTGCATAAAGTCCGTAGCAAATTTGGTTGAGGAGCAAGAGCGTTTTGAGGAGCGTTCTTCTCCTCGTCCATCTCCAAAACCTAAATCTTTGCTGAAGTAGCTAGTTCTGTGTTCTAGTCTACCTCCGACAGCATAACACACTCTTGAGACCACTTAAGGCGAAACCATTGTCATCATTCTGTCCTCCAAAGGCTCTATGGAATCAACCTAGGGCATACTAGTGGTCATACTAGCCCAACCAAGGAGGTTCGCCCACTTGTCTAGGATGTTCACAACTTGAGGAAAGTGGTTGCTGAGCTGCAATCTAGAAACCTATGTAGCTTAACACGGTCAAGAAATGTCTTAATCTTGAGCAGGTTGAGCCTTTTATCGGAGACTCAAAAGCTCGTATGGAGAGTGACCGCTGGAAGGTCACCCAACTATTCAGCTGAAGCGAGTTCACTAGGTCAGTAAATGGAGAGGAAACCTGAAAGATGCATCTATCAGATTGCTACGGCCAGTTACAATCGAACTCGCAAAGCAGTGCGATCGCGAATACTTTCTCTCAAAAGCTGCGAAACTACACCTCATTAAGTGTAAATGCGTGATGCAACCTGACACACTGCCCCACAGGAAAACGTCGAGCCCACATTTAAAGCTAGAAAGTTGAAGTTAGATGTAAATCTTTCCTCACCGTATTTCCTCCAAAAACAAAACTCAATAATTGAAAGCAGTGGAACGACGACGCTTACCCAAGAAAATTGTACTTCAACATTGAAGAGCGCCACCGTCTCGCAACTTCATTTCAAGGAGGAATCGTCGTTCAGCGATATTGACTCAGATCACGAAGATGAATCTGGATGCCAAGAGTTGTCAAAACCGAATGCTCTATCTCCTAATGAAATTAAGCCTCCTAAACTCGGGAAGCAGCCTTGAGTACTACGCCCGAGAAATAAGACCTACTTAGTATCCCTACACCGGGAATTCGGCCCCACGCAATAGTGCTATTCTTTTCTATACAAACGCTTGTAGCATTAGAAATAACTGATTTGAACTCCTCTGTAGATTTGAAGACAAACACTACAAAATTATGGATGTCAAGAAATCATGGTTGTCCCATGAAGACCATGTACCAGCTGCAATAGCTGACAGGTTTAACGCCTTGAGGAGAGATTGACTTCTTTGTAATCTGGTAGGAGGGGTACTACTCATTATTAATCAAACTATTCCTTTTGAGAAAAGTATTTCTCTTTTAACGACGAGGGTGCAGTTAATATCTGCCTTGCTTATGCATGGATGCACGCGTATGGTGGTAAGCTGTGTCTACCATACTCCGAACACTTGTATGGAACAAGATACTTTATTCTTAATGAAGCTTTCGTCTCTTTTAGTCGATGATTTTAATCACACCAAAATAACCTGGGAGTAACAAACAGCGCATGCTCCAGGGAACTCGAACGACTTTCTGGACTGGCTATACTCCCATGCTCCTCAACAACACGTTAACGATCCATTTGGCTTCCGTGAGGGTCAGTCTCCATCTACTCTCTACCTAGTTATTTCAACTGCTGAAAGCGATATAACAAATTTGGTATTTCTGCCACCAGTAGGAAAGGGTGACCATGTAGTGTTAGCCTGTGAGTTACTCTTGTCTTTTGGTAACCACAACGTAAGCTATATCCGTGCTTTCGTACGATCGAACCTGCTGCCTTACTGCATGCAGCAGTGCTACTCCAATGGCAAAACATTGACCATGTGAGTGAGATGTGGGAGCAGATTAAGAAAAACATCAAACAACTTCAAAATCGATCCGCTCCTCTCGTACCAGTTAGGAAAAGGGTTAACCCGAATTAATGTTTGGATACCCAACCAAACATTCTCTTCTGAATGCCGCACAAAACGGAATCATAAAATGTGGGTTATGCCGGTCGAACTTGTTGTTCTTTCTAAACCAGGTCACTAAGAGGATGGATGATGGTATAGCGGTGAAAGTCTTCTATCTTGACTTTAGTAATTGTTTTGATTCAGTCAACCACCGGCTCCTGCTTCTCAAACTCTCAGACATAGGAGTATCATGATACCTACTTGGCTGGATTCGCGCATTCCTTAGGGCACGTTCCTTTACCGCCAGGGTAGATGATATATACTACGCATGTGCGCATATAACGAGTGTGTTTCCCCAGGGCTTAGTCTTAAACCGTTGCTGTTCGTCATCTTCGTTGAT
The DNA here is from genome assembly GCA_013407085.1 of Atriophallophorus winterbourni. Classification (NCBI taxonomy): domain Eukaryota; kingdom Metazoa; phylum Platyhelminthes; class Trematoda; order Plagiorchiida; family Microphallidae; genus Atriophallophorus; species Atriophallophorus winterbourni. Next base: position 9,861 of record JACCGJ010021257.1, on the reverse strand, counting down.
GATCTAGCTAACAAACTGCGCTCACCCTGTTATATGTTTCCTGACGACGTAAAAATTGTTGATAGGTCGGATAAATCCGATCTGATCAACGACGCGAAAGCTGTAACGAAATGGGTGGTTAAGTAGAACATTCCCACTAACCTAGAGAACAGTAAATTTCTCTCTGCACTGGCAGGTATCACTATTGTCTCTTCACCCTCAACCCACACGGAGTTTTGTAGGGTGGAATCTACTAAGGACTTATGATTCATAGTCCACGCGAAATTTATGTAGGCTAACCCATGTGCTGCAGCGACTCAAAGCGCCAGAAGGGAACAATTTCAACTGCGTTCAGCCCTTACTTGCAGCAACACTGGAGTGCTGTGACCCCTCTACAAGGCAATAGTAAGGTCGAATCTAGAATAATGTATTCAGGATTGGAGGTCGTATTACTGTAAGGATATAGTGTACATATAAAAGTTACAGAAGCTGACAAATTGCATGGTGGAGGGTTTGGCATGCAGCAACTATGAAAATCGTCTCTTTGCATTTGGGCTTTACTCGCTTAGGTGGAGGCATCTTGGGAGTAATCTCATAGAAAACTTTAAAGTTGTCAAACGATCAAGCTGTCTCGAATTCAATGACTTCTTTCGGTTCTCTCTTCTGCTTGGTACACGAGGGCAGTCTAAAGCTAAGTAAACAGCACACCTGGCTGAAATCCAAAATTCATTTCTGTAGCATCCTTGCGGTGAACTCGTGGTACTCACTCCCCGCAGAACTAGTCTCGGCAGCTTCAGTCAAAGCGTCCATACATGGACTGGACGAACGGTAGCAGGTGCTCTTAACCTTTGGATTTCATTGCTTTCTATTAACTGTCAGAAAACAACGAGATAATTGTGAAAATCTTTTTGAAACACAAGAAAATGTTTTTTTTCATATTCTTCTTTTTTGTCAAATTTAATTATGTTCCGTCTTCTTTTCGTTTGATTGGACGTGCAACATGTATTAACTCTCTCCCTATTCGGTGATGAAATTTCTTTCATTTTCCATTCACAAATACACACCCATGTAATCCCTACGAATCAATCCTGGAAATGGCGGGTGTTTTCATGCAAACCTCCGAAAGAATCTGGGCACTTGTTTCGACTTGGTCGACTATCGTCCTGTTATACTGAAACTGGCCACCTGGCGGACGCATAATTTTGTGCTATGACACTTTTGAAAACTACCCGTCACTCGCTGATGGTATTTGGATTATTCTTACAGCATTAGACTTTTCTTGAAGAGATTTGTTGGACCTGTGATTAATATTTCTATAGTGCCCGTTTTCCACATCACCTTAGAAATTTTGAGCGGGTGCAAAATTCGTTGTTTTAACATGCTCGGGTGCACTATCATTCGGGAGATCTTCTTCTACTGAATTCAAAAGCCGTGTTTTTCTTTGTGTGAGATAAAATCTACGGTCACCAGGACTGTTTTTCTCAATAATTTGCACCCAACACATTGTGATACGTTTACAAACGAACCTCGCAAACTTCATCTCTCAACCGTTAGTTGATCTATACACTCTTAGGTGTTTTCGTGGATGCTATCTAAATCCACATTCAATGAACGGTCGACCTAGAACTCAACTGCTATCTGATGTCAGGACCCAAGAATACTAAGCGTGATTTTGTAAAATTTACAAAAATTGTGTGAATGAAAAATCGGAAGTTGTCTTGTGTTATATTTGCTCTACTATGATATACACTAACTGCAATGAATTTTTGACTTAAAAGGCAGTTGTCCTTATTAATAATACTGAACTTCCAGATGTTTGTGGAACAAAGCCGTTAAACGGCACCGAAACCAATTTATCACAATCAGGAAACCTAGAAGTTCGAATCAAATACTTAGAAAACAGTCTTCAAAAATTCGAGGAAACATTGATGTCCATAGTAATTGCTCACAATAACTTGCTAGAAAGTGAAACCAACCTAAACCCAACTCTATATTCCATACCTCCACAAAATGCTCTGATACGAGAAAAAAATTTGCGAGACGCTAAACAGCTTAGAGCTTTAAACGCTAGCTGCAACTCAGATGTTAGTCAGGTTAAAAGGTCGAAGGTGCGTCTACTGACTGTTAATCAGCAAAATTCCTTTACCTCCAAAAATAATACCGAAACTAACTAAAACTAATAACGCACATAATGAAAAATACTGGAATCAATGTTGTGCGTTGGAAAATAGCGCAATTTGCAATAATCGGTTATGTGAGACTTCAATCTGCCGCAACTATATACATGATACATTTTAATTCCAACTATGTCCCGAAACATGACAGTAAAGAGCCCCACTTCAGAATTCGCATTTGCACTAGAAAATGGTTGACAAAGCGAAATTTGGCATGTAATATTCACATGGTCGCAATAACGGAATCGACCTGGGCAGACATTCGTGAAATGCAGAATCAAGTTACAAATCTCATCAGGGATGATAAACAATATAACCAGTTTCAGCTGGCAGTAAGAATGCAACGAAATCCCAAAGTACTTTAACGAACCGTTAACAGCACTACGGAGCTGAGACCAGGAGTTTTTCCGATCAAGACAGATAACGGACTAACCGAATCTGTCATGGAATCCGCTAATGCTCTAACCAGTTTTTATTACGAATTTCAGCCCCCAAACATGCATTACTACCATCAGAATCGTCAGCACTAATTGTACCGGAGATTATAGGCGATGTATACAATAATTCTGAAATAGTGCAGCACCACCTTGGCATGTTGAATATCAACATGTCCTCGGGAGCTGACGGAATCACACCTGCAATCATTAAGTAATGGGGTAGTCAACTATGCGAACCACTTTGTCATTTATTTAATCAATCTTTGAGAGGGGGGCGTAGTACCGACTGACTGGAAGATAGAAATCGTAGCACCCATCAACAAAGGTAGAACTCCTTCCAGTGATTTCAAAAGTTATAGAGCGATTTGTGCGCGAGAGAATTGTGAATCATCCTGAAACACAAAATCTTGTTGTCCAGAGAGCAGCATGGATTTCGGAAGTCTCTTTCTTGCTTGACTAACCTACTGGAGACAGTGGACGACTGAACGCAGGCTGTGGATGAGGGTGGTTCCTTTCATGCGTGTTACACGGACATATCGCGTTTGATCGCGCGGACCATTCAATGCTCTTTAGCAAGCTGCGGGATTTCGGTAATAATAAGCACTTTCTTACCTGGCTGAAAAGCTAACTTTTTGATTGTAAGGCAACTGTACGTATCGATAGTTTGATGTCTAGGGAAGTCCAAGCCACTAGCGGTGTCCCACATGGTTCGGTATTTGGTCCGGTTCTCTTTTTGTTCTACATCAATGACCTTCCGAAATTTGTCACAGCGAAAATGGTTCTCTTTGCGGATGATGCTAAACTTTGGATGCAAATCACGTTAAGCATGGATTGTTTGCGCTTACTAATCGTTTTGAATATATTGAACACCTGGTCAGAGCGGAACAAGCTTCCATTTAACTTCAATATGTGCAAAATGTAGCAATTAGTAATGATTTCCTATTCTCATACAATCTTGGATTGCAACAACCTGTATGGACAACAAAAGAAAATGACCTCGCGTATGGATTATTGGAAGTTTTAAGAAATGCATGCAATGCAAAGCAGTGTACAATCAAGCTAGCTAACTAGCTTCAGCGTATTTTCGGAAATTTTTCCCGTGAAGCATTCCCCATGCTCATAAATTCTTATATTAATCCTATATTAATCCATTAAATGATTACTCAGTGCAAGCTTCACCACCAGGCTACAAAAGGACATCAAGCTGTTCGAGGGGATTGATAACAGAGCAACTAAAATGGTTGGCAGTCTCCGCAACCAATTATATTCAATTCAATTTAATTGTCCAAAAATCATATAGCTTTTCAACAACACAGAATAATAGGGGAATTAAGAATAACATAAGTTTTAAAAACGCCATTTGTATGCTTACTGAGCAGTTCAGGAATCAGGTAAAAATCCATAGGTCAGAAACTGTTTTTAATCGGTTGGATGTCACATGTAAATCAATGGGGTCAAGATGTATAGTTTACTTCGATGCATGGGTTCAAAGTTCAAAGCTTTAATGGTGTAGAATATATATGTTCAATGTTTGGATTGGTCGACATGAAGTTATCAAAGTTCGATTTGAATATATCCAAGTTGGGTGAATGTGCAATATTACAGTTTAGGGAGTTCCAGGTAAAATATACACGCACAGAATAAAAATTCCCTCGTCAGTTCAGTCTAGAGTCGCGAATAAGTACTTTGTATTCATGACTCTGGCTGGTTCGGGAGGTTGTCGTGTGAATAGGTTATTCAGGGGATGGTTGGGGGTATACAATATATTGAACTCAAGAATCAAGTCACCTGTAGGCGGCGGTAGCGAGAGTCGAAGAGATTGAGACTTGTAAATCGATTGTCGTATTGTTTGTGCTTTAAACCACGCATAAGCTTGGTGGTATGATGATATATTCTCTTCAAGAGGATGATGTTCCTCTGTAGCTAGGGTGACCAAGCCTGAACCGCATACTCCATGATTGGCCTCAAGAACGTATTAATTATTTGGTGAACAGTTTGCTTCGTGAAACTCCCGAACACGTGTTTTACCAGACGCAGTACTCCTAACGTCTTTTCACAGACAGATGTGGCGTTATGTGACGGTTTAAAAGTGTGGCTCACCCACACACCCAAGTCCTTCTCTCCTTGTCAGTGATTTCAAGAATATGCGATCCAAGGGTGTAAGAGAACTCGAAATGTCTTTCAAAAGTCAATACCTTGCTTTTGCTGACATTGAAAGGGAGTTCATTTTTAACTGACCAGTTCTGTAAGGCATCGAGGTCCATCTGAAGCTGTCTACAATCCTCAGTTGCGCGTACTTGTGTCCACAGCTTGATGTCATACGCAAATAACAAGATTTTGCATCGAACAAGTTTAGGCATGTCGTGCTTTTTTAATTTGGAAACATTGCCTCGCCGACGGATTTTATTGGAACTAATCCTAACTTATAAAATTAGGAACTCAAAGATGCACCCTCTAAGCCATCTATTTTGTTCCGATAAAGCCACACCAGACATAATTACTCGTAGGCATCTGATATTCCACATTCTCACGGAAATGCCGTCGGTTCTTCTATTCGATGCGCGTTTGTTTCTTATGGAACTCCATACCGTCAGATGTTGTAAAATCATCTAGTGAAAGGATTTCCAGGAACAAATAGGATATATTTATGCATAGAAATTCCACCCTACAGCATAACTCAAAATTCATGCAAACGAATAATTTTCTATCATACCGAAACAATACACGACATTTTTTCTAACAACAAGACGTTTCGATCTTCCCAACGCCTCAACTTTTTATGTATACACTTTTTCTCATATGAATATCCTATGATGTGATACAGCTACAAGCTTTCTATACCATAAATTCTTGAATCTTGAACGCGGATAATCCCTTGGCGTCGCGATCGTCGAGGATATCTGAATCACCATAGGAAAAAACGCTTTGGCACTATGGGTTGCTTCTCCGTAGCTTTCCACCGAAAGAAATTCTGGACGCTCGATTGGCTCGTTAGCCACTTACTGTGCTGTGCACCTGAACTAACTTTGTACGGTACATAACTAGGTACATCTTAACTTCCTCCGGCCTTCACGCCTTCCGCGCGCAATACAAATTTTTCACGCACGTCTGCTGTTAGAGATTTATTTTGCATCTTCTTTGAATCATCTTTTGTTCAGTTGGTGATTACGCTGTTGCTCGACTGTATCCCATCACTAGTCGTAATTACAATATTTTTCTCACGAAATGAGTCGCGTTGATGAGATAAACGAACGCAACAACTGCGCAAAATGTGCCGTGGATGTTCTAGACGATGTTCCTGCCCTCCAATGCGATCGCTGTGATTCTTGGAAGCACCTGCGATGCTCGAAGATTCCTAAGTCGCTTTACGATTGTTTAACAACGCATAAAAATGAAGAAATATTATCTATCTGTGTTGCGTGTCGAGCCCGCCATCGAAGAGACAAGCTGGCCGACAAACGCAGTAGTGAAGCGCCTAAATCCGCTATCGTCAACACGCCAAACAACTTGAGACCAACCGAAGACACACATCAGAACACTACTTACGCGCAGATAGCAGCCAATGCGTCCTCACCAGCCGCGGAGCCATACTGCGCGATTGTCACCAGACTTCAACGCCTGGAATACCTACTAGATGTGAGAACCCAGCCTGCGTTCAGAAATCCTCAAAGTGATCAGATAACGCCAACTGCATCTCGATCATCGAAAGCTCATACTGCTTCTCAACGACAAACCATTAAGCCGAAACCGACTAACACCGATAAACTGCCTGTAGTTCAAAAGGCCACTCAACGCAGCTCGCAATGCCAGACCATTGTATGCACGAATGTGTCTGAAAGCTCCTCGCCGTGCTTCCAAACACGCAGGAAAGACAATGTGCAACAGTGGAATGCCATCTGCGAAAAATTGCAACTTGAAGTAACGGCGGTTTCCTTGGTACGTCTTTCCAGACGCCCGAACTCGCTTCACGCGGATGCACCACGCCTACTACGAATCACCCTCGAGTCTACTGCGAAGGTAGAAGAAGTCTTGCTCTCGGCCCACCTTCTCCGGAATACGAATTCGCCTATCCGCATTTTTCCTGACGTTCCATGGTCTCAAAGACAGATGCAAAAGCAGGCTGGTTACGATTGGAAATCGGAGAATGATAAACGCAGCATCTTTATTCACGGTGTTCCTGAACTGAACAATGAGGACTTAGCTAAGAACACTTTACACGACTGCTCTCAATGGCGCTATATCCAAGAGCTCAGCAAAATCAAAGGAACTATGACGACTGCCGTGGCACACCTTTCCAAGTCCTCCAGTTACAATCGCAATGCTCCGCGCATTCTGAAAATTACATTCCACTCAGAGGATATGGTAAGTACCGCTTTGAGGTTGTGGTATGATAACAAGCGCTTTGCACCCACGGAGGTTCGACTTCGCTCCGCAGTCGACAAACCACAGCCTCGTCTACAATCACCAGTCGCGTCAAATGGAAACCAGTCTGCTAGCGAAGTACACACGACTGTTTCAAAAAACTCCCAGGAGCCGGCTTCATCGGGGCCGGTGGAATAAGTGCACCTTCAAATCGCACACTGTACACACTGCAATCGCGCAGCCTTTCATGCTGTTACACAAATGCTGCTGGTTTTATGAGCAAACTCCCGGAGCTCCGTTACCGCCACTCCCTTTGTGCATGGGACCTAATAGCCGTCACTGAGACTTGGTTATCGAGCGCAGTTCTTAATGCGGAACTCACCCTCCCCAATATGTCTTTACTTCGTCGGGATCGTGCAACAAGAGGAGGTGGTGTCCTGCTCTATTATCATGAATCACTTCGTTGCGAACCATTAAGCGACCCTGCGTTATGTGACTCTGATGTTCTATGGTGCCAAATGTCACTCAAACAAGACAGTCTTGTCCTGATTGCGGTTGTCTATAGACCACCCAGTAGCCATGCACAGCTTGATTCCTTCCTTATCTCTTCACTTCGGCACGCTCTAAACAAACGATTTTCCCACATCCTAATAATGGGAGACTTCAATTGTCCTAGATTTTGTGGAGACCTTGTTTCTCAACCGTTTGCTGCTGAACTGTCTGACTTACTAGCAGACTATCCATTGTACAACCACGTTCGTGAAGCAACTCGGTTTCGGGACATGAATGCACCATCCATTCTAGACTTTATCATCACAAATGAAGAGTTAATGATTGAGAATCTTTCCTTTACCCCTCCTCTCGGCCATAGTGACCATGTTGTTTTGACATTCACTTTCGTTACATTCATGGACTACTTTAATGAAACCCGCCCACAAACTCGTTGGATTACCGACATTGGATTGTTCCACGAACTTGTTGCTGCCAATTCATGGGACTTCTTAATGTCTGACAAGATCGATGTTGCTTGGACCACGTTTCTCACTCACTGGCACGCTTTGCTGCGCGCTGCCAGCCACGAGAAGCCTTTTCATCATAAGAAACCGGGCTCATTCCTTCGCAGCCGAACGAAGAAAGCCATAGCACAGCGAAACCTGGCATGGCGATGTTATCGGACAGGAAGAAACAAAAATGACTGGGAAAACTACAGGTCATTGCGAAACTATTGTACATACCTCAGCCGCCAAGACAAAACTCAATATGAATTGCATATATCCAACAAGTTTATGGAGAACCCAAAAAGCTTGTTCCACTTTGTGAACCAAAGACGCGTGGTCAAACTAGGAATTCCATCCCTAGTCAGCGCACACGGCCTCACATCGACCGCCTTGGAAGCTGCAACTGTGCTGTCGCAACAATACGCTCCTATTTTTAACCCTACATATCCCGCGAAACTTACCCACTTTTCTTTTCCCTCGCGCGACGTGCAAGAGATGCCGGAAATAAAGTTCACCCCTGAGGCAGTTCATCAGAAGATTCTGTGTCTGCGACAGTACTCCTCGTCAGGACTCGACGGCATCCATCCCAAAATCCTGAAAGTAGCCGCAGCACATATATCTCCTTTACTGGCGACTTACTTTCAACGTTGTTTGGGCTCGGCTACCATTCCACAAGCCTGGAAGGAAGGTGTTGTAAGCCCTATATTTAAAGGCGGCAGCCGGTCTGATCCGGCAAATTATCGCCCCATCGTGCTGTTCTCAGTGATTTCTAAAGTCGTGGAGAGTGGTAATATCTACTTTCCCTTGTACCTTAGCATTTTGTACATACACTTTTTGGCCTTGTATAATTATTCATTTTTTGGCCATGTGTACTTCATTCGAATTAATGCTTGTACAACACACTTTTTGGCGGTTAATACAATTTGGAACACAGACTTTGTCTTCTTCCGCGATTGCGGAGTTTGCGTGGATCGCCGCGTGCCGAAAATGTGATTAACGGATCCTCCAACATTTTAGCACTTTCTGCACCTTGGATTCCATCATCTCTTGGACTTTTCCTGTGTGGATTATTTTGCTATCGTTGGGCTTCTCTGGATCTTTATTTGGACATTTGCTCCTTTGGTCTTTTAGTGAGTTCTTTCCATTTTTGCCATCTTGTGTGTAGTGCTAGACTTATATTTCTGGTCCACTACATAATTGGTGAGCCTCGACAAACTGCAATTTTTTTGCATTTACGATATCTTCGTATTTGTCAATTTTTGGCTTATTTTTTGGAATACTCACTTACCACCCCACCATGAGCGTGTCCTCTATTAATAAAGATCCTACAATCACAGCATATTCCGTGCACAAAACCAGCTTTCGTGGGGTTAAACCGCCAACTCCATCAAGCTTCATTACTCCGCAATCACAACCGCCTACCTCCCCCCATGTTCATCTCAATCCTTCGGGCCTTCTACCCCTGTTCAAACTGGAACTGCCTGGCAACAAAGTTAGCCTCCTTCTCTCTATCTCTGACACACACAGAAATTTTGTTTTCTGGTAGACACCGGTGCGGAACTCAGCGTCATCCCACCTAACGAAACCGAACGCAAGTGTCCGTCGGGATTGACCGTTCAGGCGGCCAACGGTACTCGGATAGCCACTTACGGTCATCGGTCCCTCGCGGTAGACCTGGGCTTACGAAGATCGTTCCACTGGGTGTTCACCATTGCAGACGTGAAAACTCCGAATTTGGGTGCAGATTTTTTGTCTAATTTCAACCTCGCGGTGGACATAAGCCAACGAAGGCTTATTGATAACACCACGAAGATAAATTCAATAGGCAAATACCATTACACATCCATACAGTCTATTCGAGTTTTGACTCCAGTCGTCACCCAGCCTTGTAAGGAACTCATAGTCCAGTTT